>JAQFXT010000691.1:0-28368 GCA_034683725.1 Strigamia crassipes | reverse complement strand
AAAATTTATCAGAAGTTTAGGAAAATTTATCAGAAATTTTGGAAAATTTATCAGAAATTTAGGAAAATTTATCAGGAATTTAGGAAAATTTATCAGAAATTTAGGAAAATTTATCAGAAGTTTAGGAAAATTTATCAGAAATTTTGGAAAATTTATCAGAAATTTAGGAAAATTTATCAGGATTTTAGGAGGATTTATCAGGATTTCAGGATTTCTCAGAATTTTAGTAGGATTTCTCAGGATTTCAGGTGGATTTCTTAAAGACTTTGATCGATTTTATGGATTTCCAGGATTTCAAAGATTTCTAGGATTTCTGAGATCTTTTGGATTTCTGAGATTTTTTGGATTTCTGAGATTTTTTGGATTTCAGAGATTTGCTAAAAATTTTAGGGATTTGCTGTGGATTTGAAAATTTCAGGCAGATTTCTTTATTGTTTTTGCTACAAATTTTGCAACAATTTAGAAGATTACACGAGTTCTAGAATTTTCAGGATTTCCAGAGGATTACCAGAGGATTTACAGGACTCTGCACCATCCCGGAAGTACCGTGCTATTGGTTGACGGTTGATGACGTTAGTCATCATCAACCGGCAACCCCTCCTGGCAATGCTGGGTTGTATTAATGACTATTGGGAATATGGTTGACCGTGACCGGTAATCGGTCATAATAAAAGAAATTAATTACACGATCTTGAGTCATGCGATGCCATGCGCAAGATTTGCGGCGATTATGTGAAAGATTTCAGCCATACCAATGGAAAGAACAAATTTGATGCAAAACCAGGTCACCCACACAAAAATGTAATTATAACCCAAAACGTTTTCGACCATTCCTGGTCTTCCATTTGCAGAATCCAATTGAAAAAAGTGGTAAAATCGATGCCAAAACTGAATTATTAGCGTTATTAACACTTACTCTGATATTGGCACAAGGGAAAATAAAGATGTCCGCACGGGGTCTGTTCGGCTTTAACATTTTTTACGTTCAAACGTGTGCAGGAACCGTGTAGCTGACTGTAATAGTATCGATTGATGCGACTCTTCACCCCTGTCCATGAGCCATCAACACGTTGAGTGGTAAGTTCAATCCATATTGCTTCTGTTGAAATGTTACGTGAAGTTAGAGACTGCTTGATGCTAAAAAAATCAAATTAAAAAAAAGCCTCAAATATCGATCCGTTTTATAATAATAATAATAATAATAATAATAATAATAATAATAGTTTTTCGAGATCAGGGCATCAAGGGAAAAGGGCACCGTAACATGTTCAATACGCCAATAATTAGACATACATAAGGGCACCAAAATCTTTTAAGTGCTTAGGGCCTCTAAGTATATTAATCCCTGTTCGAGATAAAATTATCTACGAAACCCTACGTTCGAAATGTGTTACTTTTGTTTTACGTTACTTAGTATTGATTTATTTTTTACAAATTTAATTAAAATTAAAATTTTTGGATCGATTTTTAAACGAGTCGATTTCTTTCGCGGAACCCGAGACATCTTGTGGAACCCAGTTTAGTCTAACGCGCCTAAAAAAGTTTCACTTAAAAAAATATAAAGTAAATAAAAATACATCGATCGAACAAAATTTTGTGTTTTTTGATCGGAGATTTGTGCTAAAATTCCTTTGTTTTTCAGACATCGGAGTTTAGCTTCTTTGAAATTCAGTTTGCTGTGCACGTCGATTGAATAGCACAGTTTGTCCAACACATTGGCATTGCTGCAGTCATCTAAAAATAAAATTAAATAAATAAATAAATAAATAAATGAAAATGAAATCTTTTGTTTTTACCGTTTCGGAATGCAGATGCGAGAGAAACACACAACAGGATGTAAATGAAACCTCTCATGTTTTTCTTCCTTTTTTCTCGAGTAAATGGAGCGGTGTTGAGTGGTTGATTCTCCAGGTACAAGTGATGTTAAGTGCGGAAAAATGACCACATTTTATTAACATAGCGTGGGTTTATTTACGTTGTAATTTGATTTCATTTATGTATTTACATCATGAGAACTTTTATTTGTTATTTATTTATCTTTTTCCTTCAATTTTTTAAAATTTTTTTTTTTATTATTATGTAAACAATCTCGTGACTTAAAATGCCAAAAAGAAAAATAATAATAATAATCCCAAGTTGGAGAGGGAAAAAATAGAAATCACAAGACACTATATAACAAACAATATAGCAAAAAAAAAAAAAAACAACAACAAACAATCTGCTGCAACGTCAACTTATTGCTTTATTCCTTTCTCCTTCCGATTTTTTCCCAATATATATCTGTTTGTGTGGTTTTTAGTGTTTCTAACTACGATTATTTTACTTTTTTAGGGTTTTTTGGGTAAATGCCAATTAAAATTCCTTCATTTTTATTTAATAAGTTAAGTAGGATCAATTCTATTGACATAATTCAACGTTTACTCACATTTTTAGTGGTAGCATTAAAACAAACGAAAATTTGACTTTTGTTCTACCCATACACCTTAAATACACCGGACTGCGAACTCATGAATTATGGGTAAAAAGCTAGCAGTTACGAGAAGTGACGTAAAACTGCTCTTTTTCTCCCGTCAATGTTATGGCTGTCTGAAATCAGCATAGAGTTCAAATTTCCAACGATGGAGGAAGTTGAGAGCAGTTTGTAACGTCACACACTCTAACAACACCTGAATGCCATTTTTAATTCGCAGTACGGTAAATTTAGATCTGTATTCCGACTTGTGTGGCAGCCATTTTGAATTTAGTTATAAACACTAAAAAAAAAAAAAAATTCAGATAGCACGAACCATTCAAAAAAATCGTTAATACTATTACAAATCATTGACCGAGGTGAAAATGTTCGTAGAAACAGCAAAAACAGCAAAAACAGAAACTTTGACTTTCCCTTCCGAACGAAAGGCACAATCGACTAGACGCACAGAACAAAATTAAGTGCTAAAGGTGGCAAACGGGAATGATATTTTCAATTATCTAACGTTTTTGAGCGTGAATCCCTAATAAATAATACCGTAAATAATAAATCCCGTATAATTTCTTCGCACCATCGTCATCATCAGGTAAGAAATACTTTTATTTTCTTATACAACATTTCATCATTTCCTCACATGAGGGCGCAAATTTCTGAGTTATGGATGCCATTAACCACGAACGGTTGACTCTCCTGCTTCAAGCACGGTTCTTCGGCCTCCCACGGGGCCACGTCCAAATCTTTCGGCTCCGCTAAAGCCGAAGCTGAGCCCGGGGCTGACTCCTCCGCCATTTTCGCCTCGTTCTTATTCCCAAACGACAAATGAACTGCGTTCAACATGCCGACCACCTCCGTCGTCGCCAAGGCAACGGCCACCGGCACTTGCATCGACTCGACGGAGTGCGTGCTGCGCACATCGGACACGCTCGAGCTCTGCGAGCTCGCGCCGCTGCCGCCGCGCTGCCCGCCGCTTTTCTCGTCGTTCGGCGCGCCGCCTTGCAGGGCCCGGAAGTCCTCCAGACTGATGGTCGAGCTGCGTTTCGAGATTATCCCGCCGTACCGCTTCTGCCACGTGTACGTGTCGAGAGACATTTCCTTGTGCAGCAATCGGATGGGCAATTTTCGTGGTTTCATATCTGGCAATACATTTCATTATTGGCGTGAGATGGCGCTGTTGCGACGTTTTTTTTCTTCCCGTTTTACCTGATTTCTCTTCGACCGACGGTAATTGTGTGTCGGTCAGTTTGATCAGTGGGTGGTTGTAGAGCGATAGGAATGGTAAATCGCTGCAGTTTTCTAAGATTATGGACAAGCGTGCTGCGTCGTAGGAACACGCCAGATCCAGCACCGGCACGTGCATGTCCATGCACGAAAAAGCGTCGCCGGATTCCCGGTCCCACGCACGCACGGTCATGTCACGTGAACCTGTAGCGAAGTGTTATTTCACATTTTTTAAATTAACACTTATCACGTTTTCGTCATAAAATTGTATTTAATCCGACTCAAATCCGAGTTTAATTAAATACCGACGTGTGCACGTCGTTTCGGAAAATTTATGACAAACTCCCATTGGCTATTGACCTGTCGACAGCCATGCATCGTGGATGCAAATGAACAATAGAATAATAGTTCTAGAAATGCACCTAACCTAGAAATTCAACCCTGTGGAGGCTCCTAGGTGCCCTTCTCGAGTATACGTACAGCCGTGACCCTGTAGGTTCAAGCTCACCCGCAGAACGAGTGTTTTTAGCTGCGTCCACTAGATGGTGCAAAAGCTCGTTGATTATTTGTGATAACTTGGCACGTGAATGGTGTCACAGAATAATCTAAACGTTTTGGGTTTTGGTCGAGCTGTGACATCGTAAGTTGTCACAAATAATCGATGAGTTTTTGCCGTAGTTGTAAACCTCTCCTAGGGCTCAGTCACAGAAACGGTTGGCGACAGAAGGCTCCGCGCCAAAGTAAAGTCCAGGCATAACTAATTCTGAACCTGCATCTGCACTCGGACGAGTATTTTTAATTTTAGTTTCATATACATTTCTGGGAAAGGTTTAGGTTAGGTTATTAGGTCAGGATTAGATTAGGTTACGTTTAGGTTGGGTTTACGTTTTATAAATGAAACAAGCATTACTCGCGCCTGGACTTAGCTGCTCAAATTCTGTTTCCAGGAGCATGCGCAGAACAGGAAAAAATGGCACGAAGCCCCGGTCGCCAACGGTTACTCTCGGTCCCCAGAGGCTGCAGCCCCTTTTGGGCTGGTGCCTACACCGTCTATTTGTAATCCAGCACTGAACGCACCTATCCACTTCAAGAGGACACTGATCGAAAATAGCTGGTAGTGATTATTTTTAGAGCAAACCTTGACCGGTTAGTTCGATCCGAGTCGTTATGGACTGAGTTTCAATTTCAGGTTCTGTTCCTGTTTCCACCTCTGTTCCGGTCACTTTAAATACAATTATCCTTAAATTTATAGTACGTTTTATGTTTGTTTTAATACGTAAGGATCATTTATTTTATGGATATTTTAGTGGGCATTAAATGGCCATTTTGAAATTTGACCTCTTCCTTATTGATTGATAAAGATCACGTGATCAGCTTTATGTATCTTTGAGCTTATGACATGCCCAATGGGAATTTATCGTAAGTTTTCCGAATAGAGTTTGAGCGACCCAAGATGGGGATTTATATTAACGAAGCAAACCTGATATCACGATGCTTCCGTCTGAGGTGACCTGTACACACGTCACGTGACCAGTGTGTCCAGTCAACGTGTGGATGTTGTGGCCAGTCAGTCGATCCCATATCATCACCGAACAATCGTGGGAGCCGGAGACGACATGTTTTTGATCGGAAATCGCAACTGCCACACAGGTAACGGGTCCGCTATGTCCGACCAATACCTGGCGCGCAAAATTTAAAAATCTCAGCGGTCGAACAAAACAAAAACAGAAATAATTCACCTGTGTGATTCTACCTGTAGCAATATCCCATATCTTAAGTGATGCATCTCTCGACCCGGTGATGACGTATTTCGAGTCGTTGGTAAGTGAATAACACAAAATGACGTCACTATGACTAACACTATGTTTATGATCTTCGCGAGAAACGGTCCAAATTCTCAAACTGGAATGGAAACCAAAAAAGAGATCAATAACAATGGACAAAACAGCAACAATTTTGTCCATTTTATTGGCTCAGGCTCAGAAGCACATCCAGGGGTGCACACATGTGCCAATTCTCGGGTACCATGATTGTCAATTAGATACTACGAGACTAGCTAATAGAACACGCCACAAATGCGGGGCCTAGAAATCCATAAATCAACTTAAATCACTTAAAAATACAATTTTTTAAAAATGACGTCACAAATTGTTAAATTCGTGTTGCAATAGTGATAGCACATGACGTTATACCAGCATTTAACTTGGTGAGAGATACTGTACGACCGAGGAGTACGAAGTAGGGATGGAATCTCTTACACCCAATAAGATTCCGCTTGGAAATCTATGGAATCTCAGGATTTGACTATAATTCTCACGAGATTTCACAAGATTTTGAGCTTTTGCAAGATTTCCCCAGTTCTCGTGAAATTTTGCAAGATTTTACAAATTCTTGTGAGATTTTGTGAGATTTTACGAGATCTCCAAACGTGGGAATATTGTGAAATGTTTAAAAATTCCTGGAAATCTTCAGAATCTGTGGATCCCAAACGATTCATGAATCACATACACATACCCGCCTCTCGTAAAACCTTGTGGAATCTTGCGAGATTGTAGCCAAATTCTGAGATTCAAGATTCCATAATCAGAAAGATCCAGGAGAGATTCAGAAATATTTAAAACACCCGTAAGAAAGCTCAGGTGATTGTCGTATCCCTCGGAGATGTGTCACTGATGACTTTACTCCAAATATTACTTCCAAAAGCATTTTCAACTCTTTCGATGGTTCTTTCCAGAATTTGTGCGCACCCCTGTCGCCTGTCCGAGCTACAGGTCAAAATGATTTACTTATTATCGCCTAAACCACAAATTGCAAATCTCATGTTATTCGTCACATCAATAAAGGACGAAGGCCCCAAACATGAAAGGAGCACGACGCAATTGTCGGCTTGCCACAGTTTAAGCATTCCTGTGCTGTCAGCTGACAAAATCCGTCTACTGTCAGCCAAAATCTTCAAAGAGGTTATCCTAGCTTGATGGTCCTGTAACGTATAATGATATTTTCAAAACGTTCCACCACGTGCTTGGAAAATGTGAAAGCCAGCTCGAACCTTGAACACAGACACAATAAAGCCTAATGTGAGTCCCCAAACTCGAACCGTTTTGTCTTCCGATCCTGACACCGCGTAAAGACCGTTGGGCGCAAAAGCTACGCATGATATGTTACCTGTATGTCCTTCTAACGTCGTACAAGTTAATTCTTTTTGAGTCAACTGCCATACTTTCACTAATTTATCTTTGGAGCCTATGGATAAATAAATATAAATAAATTTACGTTCTCCAGCTCGACGGTTTCTCAGAGAACAAATAATGACTGCAATAACCGCCCCAGTGATACTACAGAAGATGCGTGTCAAAGACGGCGTAGGCTGGATTCACTCACTACGCAGTTTGCGCCATGTACTTTTACGTTATAAAAACCTCGTTATGCCTATAACTATAGCGGAAAAATCGTAAGTCTAACAGAGCTTACACTATATCAAAAAGAGCTAGCCCAAACTTTCTGGTGCGAATGAGGTATTACGTTCCTTACATTAAAGTACACACCCAAGAAGGATAAGTGACTTGTGCTTAGTTCACACTTGAACAACTTATCTAGAAGTTAGACTTTTAATTAATTAATCGACGCTTTTTTGATTTTGAACGAAATGGATTTAGAGTTGACGCCTGCAATCTGGCATCCATTATTCTTCAAGTCATCCACCGGTGGCGCTAGTTCAAAATTTGTCATGTGACTAGTTAGGGGCGTGACTTAGACTTGTGACTAGAGTTATAGAAGTCACTTCTACAACTTGAAGTTGTAGAAGTGTTGCCATTTTGTTCTGAGTTGTAGAAAACTGGAACAAGTGTGAACGCAAGAGTTTCTAAAAGTTGGGTACTTATGTACATAAGTTGTTCAAGTGCGAACGAGGCATTAGTTTAATATAACAAACAGTTCCTAGATTTGGAAATCACGTGACTTTGTAAGGTAAGTCGACTTTTATAACTGTAACGTGAAAGCGCAAGCGCAACCTAAACTTTTGTATTTTTACGTTACAATATTTGTAACGTAAAATTGACTATAATTTTAAGGAAAAAGTGCATGGCGCAAACTGTGTATTATACGATAAGTTAGTTATTTTGCTGTGTCTTTTGACTCTATATACCCATTTACCATTCTCCCATCCTCCAAGTCCAAATGGTTGTAGCGAGGTCGTATTGTTTATTCGACGGTTCATTTATTCGCCAGTAAACCTAACCTAACTTAACCTAAACGAAACTCATATGACCAAAATACAGTTCATTCCTGGCGAATAAATGAACCATCGAATAAATGAACAGACACCGTTGTAGCTGTAGGACCAAAAAATCCAATCTAGAGAAGATTCACAGTTTCCAGCCCACAGCATTCACCGGTAGAGAGATAGGCTTTATGCCAAGCGACTGCCATTTAAAAATAAACAAACAAACTTTACCAACCTGAAATTGCCATAGTCCCGTCTTTAGATATGTCCACACAAGTCACGTGGTCGTTGTGTTTGGCGCCATTACCATGTTTTCTTCCGTTTAATTGCGTGTCGTGCACTTTATTCCTATTAAAATACCAGACCGTGATCTTTTCACCGCTCGCAGTGAAAAGGAAACTATCATCCGATGATATCTTTAACATACAACAAAAAGGAATTTATTTATTTATTTATTTATTTATTTATTTCTTTAATTAATTTTCACTTTGAGGCCAGTAACGGGTGATTCCGGGCAGATTAAGGTGGCGATGCATTTAGTCGTGTGTATGTCGTACACGATAACCGTGTCGTCTTGGTAAGCGACACTCGCCCTGCAATTGTCCGAAGCAATTTGCACTTTGGTAATCTGCGAAACATTGAGCCGTTAAAAGTGCCTTTTTATCGTCCATTGGAAACCATTAGTACATTACCGCCACTTCCCTGCCTCGAATCGTGTGAATTTCCGAGCCGGTCGCCAGCGATCTCAAGTAAAGATTATTGTCTTCGCACGCGACTAATAAAAACGTCGAATCCACCGATAAGTCCATCTGCGTGACTGGGAATGGCAGCTTGATTGTGTTGAGCAAATTGAAATTATCCAACGACCACACACAAACGGTGCTGTCATTACTGCCTGCAAAAAAAATTTACACTTTTTCTCACTAGGTGTCTTTAGCTGCTTAAAATATTCAACAAAAATTGCGTTTTTGCTTGGCTGAAGCTATTTTCACCGAAAACTTAACTCACCGTATACAAATTTTACCTTTTCTTTTTTCCCTAAAAAGAGGGGGGGGGGGAGGGGGCTAGACGCCCCTCCTCCTCCGCGAAACTAATATTATCAATTCTGGTGAAAATTGCTTTTGTTTTTGCCCATATTTGGTAATAAAACTTTATAACGTCGAGACAAAAACTTTAAGCTATTGCGCATACGCGAGGGGTACGATATCGGAGTGGAATCTCGTACATCCTGTAAGATTCCACTAGGGAATCTATGGAATCTAGAGTATTAGAATTTCATTATAATTTCGCAAGTTTTTATAAGTTCTCGTAAGATTTTGCAAGATTTCATGAGTTTTTGCAAAATTTTACGATATTTCACAAGTTCTCACGAGATTTTACAATGTTTCACGAGTTCTCGCGAAATTTTACGATATTTTACAAGTTCTTGCAAAATTTTACAAGAGTTCACAAGTTCTTCAGACATCCCACAGATGGGAATTTAATGGGAATCTAGTAAAATCTTGTAAAATCTAATAGAATCTTGTGAAATCTAGTGGAATCTTGTAAAATCTCGCAAGAACTCGTAAAATCTCGCAAGAATTCGTAAAATCTCGCAAGAACTCGTAAAATCTCGCAAGAACTCGTAAAATCTCGCAAAAACTCGTAAAATCTCGCAAGAACTCGTAAAATCTCGCAAGAACTCGTAAAATCTCGCAAGAACTCGTGAGGAACCTTTGGGAATCTTGAGAATCTGTACAATCCCATAAGATTCCAAAGATTCAGGAATACTGTACACATTTTCCACCTATGTCGTACCCCTCGCGCATACATCTAACCTGTGTGCAAATACGTCAAAACAATATTCGAAATTTTAAAAATGTCAAAACGATTTTAAAAAATACCCAGAAACCCCATTTTACTATTTGATTAAACCTCACCCTTCCCTCTACCATCTGTTTGACTAGACCATTGGTCCGGGTAATTAGTTGATACTTCCCACCTCATTCCCACGTAGCCTGCAGATGGTCGAATTATTAAAGACTTTTAAAGGTTTCGTAAAGAATCCTACAAATTAAGTTATTAATCCATAATTAACCAACAAAACGAGCTGATCTGTCTGAAGGAGCCAATTAAAGATGAAAACACGACGAGAATTAATTATTTAAAAATTTGTTTTAAAATTTAAAAAAAAAAAAAACCGGATCAATGCACATTTTTGCAGTTTAAAGGGGCGAAAACGAAGCGTTTAGCTTCGCAAAATGGTTGAAATGAAAAATGATGTTAAGAAATAAAAAAAAAAATAAAAAAAAAAGTGGAATTAATAAATTTTGTTAGTTACTGCTTTTGTGTTGTCGTGTTTGATATATAGCGAGTGTCGTAACGTCAGGGTGTAGCTAAAACGTGCGTGACCTTAACATTTCATTCAAGTCCAAAAAAAGAACCAAAAAAAAAAAAAAAAATGGGCGCGGTTGTCAAATATGTTTGTCCTACTAATATATTGTAATTTGTCAAAGTTACACCTCCATTTTTGTAATCCTCCCTTTAAAATCTTCATTTAAAGTAATACAGTTGAACCTCGTTATAACGGACCGCGATATAACGTATTTTTGTTATAACAATTTTTGATATTACGAATTATTTTTTATAAAGAACAATTTTTGATATTACGAATTATTTCTTATAAAAGACAATTTTTGATATTACGAATTATTTTTTATAAAAAACAATTTTTGATATTACGAATTATACACTTCAATACTCAAATCCCTCGTTATAACGAATTCTTCATGATTAAAAATAAATTTGTTTACAGTTCCAGAGCTGAAAAAATTAAAATAAACTTTCGTTATAACGAACAGATTTTTCGGGTCCCTTGCGATTCGTTATAACGAGGTTCGACTGTAATTAAAAAAAAAATTATATTATGTTAAAAGTAACAAAAGTAATTTAAAAAATTAAAAAACTAATTTTTGTTGTTGGAATTAAATAAAAAGAATTTAAAAAATGTAAATAAATTAATTTGTGTTGTTGGAATTTAAAAAAAAAAATAACGTAAAAAAAATTTAAATAAATTAATTTAAAGTAAGTGGAGCTACAAATTAGATCCAAAACGAGGCAATAAATAAACAAAAATAAAAAAATTTTCTTTTTTTCTTTTTTTACCTGTCACCAACACGTCATCATTATCAGTTACGGCCACAGCAACGATCGATCCACGATGATGCTCTAATTTCTGTATCACATCTCCGGTAGCTAATTGTACGATGATCACGCGACTATCATCCGAACCACTAATAACCACCGTGTCGTGCTGCGTCGTTGCCACACACGTGACAGTTGCAAAATGTTCACTTTAATTCGAAAAAAAAAATTCATTTCATCTTCATTAAATTCTAAAAAAAAAAAAAAAAAATACGATTTATCTCTTTTACCTGATTGTACGGTAAATTGTCGCTGCCACTAGATCCCACACGATGACCGTCGTGTCTTCCGATCCACTCACCAAATATTGACCGCTCTTTTCCACATGGACGCAGCAAACTCGGTCTTTGTGGCCTGTTGGACAAGTGGAATAATTAATTAAAGTGACAGTCTGCCTATTACGTGTTTAATAGGTAAAATACGCATTAGTTGTTAGAAATTACATTTGTTTAAAAAATTATTTAAAAGTATTTTGTTGTTGCGGGGCTTTCTTTTCTGAAAACCATACGCCCGTGTGAACTATTTCTTTTTTTCCTGGGGGACACCCCAGGAAAAGAAACAGCAACTGCTGTTATAGATAAGTTTCATTCTGAATACATAGTGCTCTTCTATTTTGTGATATTTCTTCCACCTCAAAGCACGGCTTTATTCTCATTGGGTGCCTAGCAGACGCTACGACATATAAACAATAGCACGAGGGGATCGTCAATGCTGGAAATCTTGTACAAGGTAAGTTTTTGGATTTTTAAATCTTTGAAATCCCCTGAAATCCTGGAAATCCTTGTGAAATCCTAAGAAATCCTTGTGAAATCCTTGTGAAATCCTAAGAAATCCTTGTAAAATCCTAAGAAATCCTTGTGAAATCCTAAGAAATCCTTGTGAAATCCTAAGAAATCCTAAGAAATCCTTGTAAAATCCTAAAAAATCCTTGTGAAATCCTAAGAAATCCTTGTGAAATCCTACAACCCATAGCAAATCCCTGAAATCCTCTAAAATCCTGGAAATCTTAGAAATCCTGGAAATCTTAGAAATCTTGAAAATCTTAGAAATCCAAGAAATTCTATGAAATTCTAAGAAATTCTAAGAAATCCTAAGAAATCCTTGTCAAATCCTAAGAAATCCTTGTCGTATTGCAAGAAATCCTTGTAAAATCCTAAGAAATCCTTGTCATATCTTAAGAAATCCTTGTCACATCCTAAGAAATCCTTGTCATATCCTAAAAAATCCTTGTAAAATCCTAAAAAATCCTTGTAAAATCCTAAAATTCATAGCAAATTCCTGAAACCCTTAAAAAAATCCTTAAAAGCTTACAAACCTCTAAAACGTTCAAGAATTTCAAAGATTTCAAAATCTCGCATGCTATTTTTACAATTGGCGACCCCCTCGCAATGGCCATACCAACCACATAACTGACCCGTCAGCCAACATAAAAATTATTTAAACTGCATTATTAAAATTATTCTTTTACTTCCAAAAAAAATATAAAATTCAAATAAAAATAATTCCAAATGACCCAAACTGTCCCTTTAAGACACGAATTCCAACAAATTTCGGATTTATTTCACCTGTGAATGTTCTGATGAGTTGTCGCGATGCCACATGATACATGTGGATGATCTTGTCGGCCGTGGTGCAAATGACATACTGCGAATCGTGAGTAACGGCGATGCTGTCGACGGGAAGGGATAAACAAAGCACCGTGGCCTGTTGCGGCAGTGGTGTCCATAGCCAACAATTAATCGGTGCCAGCAACGGCGCTGTCTGTCTTTTACACCAGTCCAGTGCTTGGTTGACCAGACAGTCCACATTGTCGAGCGAATTGTCTGCAAAAATGGTAAATAAATGATAAATCGTTTTTAATTTAAATTTTTATGGCGCATAAACGACCGCTCGTGATCGAGCGTCCGAGCGATCGTGGGCGCCATGTTGACATTGTAAACATAGGGAATTCCAGCCATGTAAACATGGTTTTTAATTGAATAATTCATCCGGGGGAGAATAAATCGATAATTAAACGCAACGGATTAAAACACAAGATGAGATCCTAGATTATTTTTTAGTTTAATCAAAGCGGAAATTAACTCGATAATCTAAATCAACACTAGGGCGGCGCTACGGTAAAATGGCTCGTTTTTTATTTTTATTTTTGGTCATCAAACTTTAAAGTACCATACATCGAACGCGTTGTATTTTTTCTAGATTGCTGTAGTAGTTTGAAAAATATCGCGTGTGGAACTGTTGAGGCGGTAGATGATCAAATTGGGCGCCATTTGTAATAATCTTTATGTTTTAAATTTACGCCAGCCTAGAGAGAATTAGTTTTTCTTGGGTTATATAACCAAAGGGGTAGCCAATGCTGGAAATCACGTACAGGCTAAGATTTTGGATTAAGAAATCCTAAAAATCCATAAAATCTTCTGAATTGTTGCAAAAATTGTTGCAAAATTGTTGTTCAGGCGGATTTCTTCAAACATTTTGAATTTTATATATCTCCAGAATTTCTAGAATTTTGGGAATTTTATGGATTTCTAGGATTTTGGAAATTTCATAGATTTCTAGAATTTTGGGAATTTTATGGATTTCTAGGATTTTGGAAATTTCATAGATTTCTAGGATTTTGGGAATTTCATGGATTTCTAGGATTTTAGGAATTTCATGGATTTCTAGGATTTTGAGAATTTCTAGGATTTTGAGAATTTCATGGATTTCTAGGATTTTGGGAATTTCATGAATTTCAGAAATTGTATGATTTCAGAAATTTGTAAAATTTCAAAGATTTGCTAAAGATTTCAAGGATTTGCTAAAGATTTCAAGAATTTGCTAAAGATTTCAAGAATTTGCTAAAGATTTCAAGGATTTGCTAAAGATTTCAAAGCTTTGCTACAGATTTCAAAAATTTGCTAAAGATTTCAAAGGTTTGCTAAAGATTTCAAAGATTTGCCAAACATTTCAAAGATTTACAAAGATTTCAGGCAGACATCTTGACTTTGCTACAATTTCGTAACAATTTACAAGATTGCATGGATTTCTAAAATTTCGAGAATTTCCAGTAATTCCTACATTTTTAAATCTAAAATCGCACTGACAAACCCTCTAGCTAATACCCCATGTTTTTTCCCTTTTCCTTCGCAGTTTGAACGAGTCAATATTTAAAAAATAATTTAATCTAAAAAAAATCGATTATAATCCCTCGCATAAAACCCCCTAATAAATAAAACAAATTATTACCAATAAACCGTTGAATCCAGGCCACAATTTGAGATGCTAACTGCAATGGCTCCTTGCTCAAAATGGCCGTTCCTAATTTCAACGTATAATAAACCAACTCGATCTCGATATCTAAAATCTAAAGTAACAAATACAAAATTCAAAAAAATAAAAAAAAATTAAAAAAAATACAATAAAACATTTAAAATTCAAAAAAAATAAAAAATAAAAATTGTGCACTCCGTCGCGAATGAAATACGAGTGAGGTTAATTAACCGTGATCTGCGCAGACATAACTTGTTCGCTTATCCGCGCATGCGTCGTGCGATTTCGACATCGAAAAGTATTATATTGTGTTTGTCTCTCACTTGGGTTCTCACGAGTTCCAACACGCCGAGCACGTAGCAAATGGAACCAGCTTGAACTGCCACTTGCAAAAACTGTAAATTGCAAACCGTCGCTTGCTTAATCCTCGTTACGTCACCAGTGTGCAGCAGATGAAACCAAAGCTCCTCGATTGGACGAATGCTCGCCCATCTGTGGTCGGCTCTCAGGCATTGCAAATGCCGGTATTTCCCCGCTGACGTTTCTTTCTCGTCCGACTGAAAATTTAAACAAACACTCGATTTAATTTGCTCACTCCATTTGAATTTTGGATGTTTTATTTACTTCTCGATCTTGGCTGAGCTTTAGAAAATTAATGCGCGTGTGCGATTGGTCATGTGACACTAACCGCTCGTGAAAGCTAATTAAAATCAACTCGGTGTTTGGTGATTTACCGTAAAGCTCCGAATAAACGCCCGAACGTTTAATTTTTTCGAAATTTGATTCGAGGCGGTTATTTGAGCCAAGCATTTAATTAGATTAATTAAAATAAAAATCAATATTTTCTTGTGGAATTTTATGCACAAAACTGTAATTTTATACACAAAACTGTAATTTTATGCACAAAACTGTAATTTTATGCACAAAACTGTAATTTTATGCCCAAAACTGTAATTCCATGCACAAAACTGTAATTTTTAAGCACAAAACTGAAAATTTATACACAAAACTAAATTTATGCATATACCGGTAACCACTTCTTATGCAATTTTTAGGCCCAAAAATGGAATTTTCTGCACAAAACTGTATTTAGGCCCAAAAATAAAATTGTTTGCACAAAACTGTTGATTAGGCACAAAAATAAAATTTTCTGCACAAAAATGAAATTTTCTGCACAAAAATGGAATTTTCTGCACAAAAATGGAATTTTCTGCACAAAAATGGAATTTTCTGCACAAAAATAGAATTTTCTGCACAAAAATAAAATTTTCTGCACAAAAATGGAATTTCACTACACAGACCAGGCCACAATTCAAACCTTAAAAAAAAACCCACCAAACTCTTCATTTTTCTTTATTTTAATTTCCTTTTACATTTCTCTTACCTCATTAACTGATTAAAATAATTCAATAAAAAAAAAACCCAATAAAAAAAAATAAAAGAAAACCATGTGAAATGAATTTGTTCTTGACATAAATGGGAAAAGAAAGAAAGAGAAAAGGAAATTAAAACAGAAAAAAAAAAAAAAAAAAAAAAGAAAAAAAAAAAAAAAAATTGAGATTCGCATTCAGAAATTGATTACTTGCACATATAAAATAGATGGACTCGGATGGAACAATTCTTCCATTGATTTCTCAAACTACAGTAAATAAAACAAACATTGATAAGACTATTCGGATGAACACACAAATAATTAACCAAATAACACAGACACGCAATGGCAAATGGCAAATTCGACGCATCGCATTTAACTTAATCGATATAAAACTTTTTTCTAATATTAGGTTTCGATCGGCTGGAAAATCTTGCGGCATTTCCATAGAAATTTACAACTAAACAAAAAAAAAAAAAAAAAAAAAAAAAAAAAAAAAAAAAAAAAAATTTTTACCGTTTTATCGGAGTAAAGAGATTGCAGTCTTTATTCGGTGCAAAAATAGCTAAGCAAACAGCTATGTTCACAATAAACACCATTCTATTCTATCTCCTTCTTTACTCACTCTAATGAGAGAAAAGAAAAAAAAAAAATGGCAGCTGTCATTTTCAATTGCGATTTCCATCCAATCAAAGTGATTTAAATGGTATTTAAGGCGAATCGTAAATTCTACGGTTAGGATCCAATAAATTAATTAATTAAAATGTGGAAAATCGACAACCGAAAACATTTATATATACAAATTTTTAAATTTTATGGAAAATAAAAGCGAGGATAATTTTTAGCCTGATTGCTGATTGAGCCACCATCTTGACCTGGTCTCACAGGTTTGTAGTTGAATCAATTAGATTAATTACAAATAAACCATTTTTAGGGTTTTTTTTTTTAGACCCAAAAGAAGAATTTTATACACAAAACTGCACCTTTTAGACCCAAATTGGAATTTTTTTATGCGCAAAATTACTTTTAAGGCTTAAAAATGGAATTTTATACACAACTGTACTTTTTAAACCTAAAAATGGAATTTTGTGCACAACTGTACTTTTTAGGCCCAAAAATAACATTTTATGCGTAAAACTATTCACTTTTTATTCCAAAATGTGATGTTTTTGAACGTCACGCAAACGTTAAACGTATGACCCCAAATTAAGGAGTTTTCATTTTAATAATCACAACAAACGTTTTTTCAATAAAAAAAAAAAACGGTTTTTATGGTAAAAACAGCCCTAATTACAGTATAATCGGCCCTTTTTACGGTAAGAACAAAGATTTTTACAGTAAAAAGAACAGTTTTTACTGTAAAAACGGCCCCTATTACGTATAACGGCCTTTTTTTACAGTAAAAACGAACATCACTAACCCAAAAGTAAAAACCAAAAGGAGGATAAGTGACCCAATTGGTACTGTTTGCAAAAGTGCCTTTTGGCACTTTCCTTTTGGAAAAAAATGACGTTTTTTACGTCATTTCCGGTTTGCATAAAAAAGAAAATTAACATAAGTAAGATTTCGAAATTGAATGCACCTATTGTATTATTGCTGAGTAGTAAAGACCCACGCCAGGTCCAAGTGATTACACTACACGTCACATGACTTGCATTTAAAATATTTTTCTGAATGATACTAGATAATTTTGGGCTAGATGCATTCGCACCAAGAACTAGAACTAGATTTAAACTTTAGGCTAGACCAAACTTTCTGGTGCAAACAGAGTATTGCAGTACGAATGACTACATTAATTAACCGACCAAATGCACTTTGTGGTAAGCTTTCACATATTTTATTAAAAGAAACAACTGCTCATGCGCAATGCTTGAAGTCACTGAAGTCACTTCTAAATCCACTTATTCCCATTGGCTGACTGCTTTGCCAAAACAAAAGCAATTATCAGATAACCACCGCAGCCAATCACAATACATGGCTCAAATAACTTAGCCTTATCAACAAACATATCACAAGCCATCCTGAAACAAACATGGCTGCTCAAAGTGAATTAATCGAAAAGGTACGACATAAGTGGAAAATGTGTTCAGGATTCCTGAATCCTTGAAATCTTATGGGATTTAACAGATTCTCTGGATTTCACTAGATTCGCCAAAATTCTCCAAGATTCCCCAAGATTTCACTAGATTCGCCAAAATTCTCCAAGATTCCCCAAGATTTCACTAGATTCCCATTAAATTCCCACCAGTAGGATATCTGGAGAACTTGTAAAATCTCGTTAAATCTCGCAAGAACTCATGAAATCTCGTAAAATCTCGCAAGATTATACTCAAATCCTGAGATTACTGATTCCATAGATTCCCAAGCGTTTCCCAGCAAATCCCTCAAATCTTTAACAAATCTCTGAAATCCAAAAAATTCCAGAAATCCTAGAAATCTTGGAAATCCAAAAAATTCCAGAAATCCTAGAAATCTTGGAAATCCAAAAAATTCCAGAAATCCTAGAAATCTTGGAAATCCAAAAAATTCCAAAAATCCTAGAAATCTTGGAAATCCAAAAATTCCAGAAATCCTAGAAATCTTGGAAATCCAAAAAATTCCAGAAATCCTAGAAATCTTGGAAATCTTAAAAATGCACAAAATCAATCAAACTCTTTAAGAAATCCGCCTGAAATCCTGAGAAATCCTCCTAAAATCCTGAGAAATCCTCCTAAAATCCTGAGAAATCCTCCTAAAATCCTGAAATATTCAAAATTTCAACAGAATTTCAAAACCTCGTACGCGATTTTTGAGATTGACTACCCACTCACCTGTACCCCTCTAAATTAATTGTTAGTTGGAGCGCTCTAATAACTGCCCTCTTCTGTTCTAACGCCCGGGCGTGTTTTTTTTTTTTTTTGGCGCGACACCCCGGCGTCTATTCGGGGCCGGCGGTTAGCCAAAAGAAAGTTAAAAATTAAAAAATTAAAAAAAATAATTGTTAGTTTTAATTTTTTTGCATTTATATGCATTTTTAATGCATTTTTTATGCATTTTTTTATGGCGTTTAAACAGATCCCGGCGCTTGTTTGAACCTGGCGTTAAAACGAGGCGGTACAGTCAGTATGCTTTCTAATTTAATAATAATTGGCAAAATAATAATTTAATTACATCACTTCCTGCCCAAAATAACATAACAGAGTTGTTTGTTATTTTATTGAATTTCAAACTTTACTCAACAATATTAGCCGTAGAAGTAGAAAACATTTATTCGATTAAATAACGAGAGGGAGGGCCCTTGCACTGCGCAAGCACTAAGCAGTCGCACAGCTGTGCACGCTGAACTGAATGCTGAAATTGCTTACAAACATTTCATCTAAAAATCTTGGAGAAAAATTCAAGCAAAAAAAAATAGATAATATAAAAAAATTTCGTACTAGTTGTTCGTTGTGAGCGTGGAATCCAACGAGTAACAAGTTGGCTATCTCGCTGTGGGTCGCACGTTTGCTTTTTTGTGTTGGGAAATATCGAGTCTTGTTGATTTCAGTCAGGCAGCGATGTCGCCATGACAACAGGAGTTTATTGTCAGCAAACCTCCTCATCAATAAAATATCTGCAAAAATAAAATCATCTCTGTTTCTAAGCACTACCAGGCATCGTAAAGCTCCGAATAAATGCCCGGACGTTTAATCTTTTTTTTGAGAATCGACCAAGGCGATTAATTAAGTCTGGCGTTTAATTAGATTAATTAAAAACAAATCACTTTTCTGAGAGATTTTAAGATCCAAAACTGAAATTTTTTTTGCACAAAATTGAAATTTTAGGCCCAGAACTGAAAATTTTGTGCACAAAATTAAAATTTTAAACCCAGAACTGAAAATTTTATGCACAAAATTAAAATTTTAGACCCAAAACTAAATTGTTTTTGCAAACAATTGAAATTTTAAGCCCAAAAATAAAAATTTTATGCACAAAATTAAAATTTTAGGCTCAGAACTGAAAATTTTATACCCAAAATTTTAATTTTATGCACAAAATTAAAATTTTAGGTCCAGAATTGTAAATTTTATGCACAAAACTATTTTCTAGGCCCAGAACTAAAAAATTTATGCACAAAATTAAAATTTTAGACCCAGAACTAAATTTTATGCACAAAACTGTATTTTTTAAGCCCATGAATAGAACTTTACGCACAAAACTACTTCCTATGCAATTTTTAGATCCAAAAAATGGAATTTTATGCACAAAACTACTTCCTATGCAATTTTTAAATCCAAAAAATAAAATTTTATGCACAAAACTACTTCTTATGCAATTTTTAGACCCAATAATGGAATTTTATGCACAAAACTACTTCCTATGCAACTTTTAGAACCAAAAAATGGAATTTTATGCACAAAACTGTTTACTTTTTAGGCCCAAAAAATGGAATTTTATGCATAAAACTACTTCCTAAGCAATTTCTAGACTTAAAAAATATAATTTTATGCACGAAACTGTACGGTTTAGGGTCCAAATAGAATCTTGCGTACTGCGTCAATTAGACCCGGCGTTCTTCCCACAAAGCGCTTAAACGAACACAGACCACAATTCGGAACTTTACAATATTTAATTTAATTTTCTTATTTTTTTAATTTCTCACCCATCGCGCGCACCAGTCGGTGCAACAAAACCGGCGACGCCAACAGCAACGTGGGATCATTCTCGCAAACTTCGCTCATCTCCACTTCCGTCATCCCATAGCGCGTACAAGTCAAATACTTGGCCACAATCGCCACATTCCTAACCCCAAACCTCTCCTCCAAAAACTCCATATAACGCGCCACCACCGTCGCCACCGTCAAATCCGCACCGAAATCCAAATCCACGCTCGGCTCGAGCGCCAACTCGACCAACAACCGACACGTCAACAAACAATGCGAATTACGCGCGCAAACCGCCCGCAATTGCGCACTCTCCCGCACCCCCAGCGGAAGCCTCCCGCGCAAGCGCAGCTGCACGTAACGCATCAACGTCGGCTCATCCAACGGGACGTGCTCGATGACCCTGTTGCGCGCGTCCAGCGTCGATTTCCACGAGCCCAGAACACGATCCGCGTTGACAGTCAACGATTTCGTGCTGGTTGCCATGGTGCACACGACGCGCACATTGCCGGGCAACTGAAACGGGAGCCAGGCCAGGGCGCCATTAGGGGATCCGTCAAGCTGCTGTTGCTTGAGTGGGGGTAATTTGAGCAAATGCAAATCGTCCAATAGAATGACGAGATTGGATTTCGAAGTGGATTGCACGGCGCACAGCAACGACGAGAACCACGCGAACAGTTTGTTGACGTCGAAGTTGCAGTGCTTGGCTTCGATTTCCAGTCCGAAGATGTAGCTCAGTTGCATGCACAGCGAGCGCAAAAACTCGCCCAAATACATGCTGCGTGGAGTTAGGCCTAAATAGCGGATCACGCACACGGTGGATGATTCGGAGTTGGATTCGGAGTTGGATTCGGAGTTCAGCCAGTCGCCGATGCGCGCAGCGAGCAGAGAGAGGAATGTTGTTTTGCCGCACGTGTCGCCGCCTGTCACTATAATTGGGCTGGAGGAATCCGTTGCGGCGCGTTTAATTACGTCCAATAACGGCTGGTTGTCCACATTGTTTTCTGTTGCAAGGATTTGTTGGCAATGCAGAAGATGAGCTGACGCTTCCACGTACAGATCCTGTCGTTTAGAGTGGGGGAATTGTTAAGTAATTGATGAAAATGTCGACATTCTGCGGGTTTGGCCGAAGAGCTTTGCTGCGATGCAATTGTTTTCTCAAGGGGTATTATCAACTATAAAATGATTTTTTTTTTTCTCTTTTTTTAAATCGAATTTCGCGTTTGGAAATCTGTTTTCGTCAATAAATTTTTGTTTCGTCATAAGAAATTTGGCAATTACGTTTTTTTTTTTTAACTTCGAATAACTTATAATTTGTTTTTATAAGTTATTGATTTGGGGTAAATTTGCATTTTTCTCAGAAATTTTTTTTATTTTTTTTTATTACAATTTTTTAAATAAATTTTACCAAATATTGTTTGGTTTGAGTTTTTTTTCCAACTAACGAAATATTCGTTTGCCATGTCACAATGTTTTTCCAATTACTTTTGTAATTTGATTTTGCTTTTCACTTCGTTTTATTTTCCTAAAATAACTAAAATTCTCTAAAATTAAACAGGTAAAAAAACTTACATCTAAAATTTAAATTTAATTTTTTTCCCGTCAAATTTAAAGCAAAATTGGTCATGCCCGAGAAAGACACATTACTGGGGCGACATCTTCACCACTCGCTTCACCTACAAATTGATCTAGGAACGGCCCCGAGTCGATCTAACTCGTCAAGAAAATAAATTGACATTTACTTTCTCAAAAGTCACTTTCCAAGTCTGACTTTCTTTAATTACGACGTAAAAAGCGTCACTTACTGACTTTTAAAAGAAAAGAATGTAAGTAAAGTGACTTTCCTTCGCAATCCGAAATTCGGCGCTTGTCTTCAGCATCTCGATACCGAACGCAAACTTTAGCTTTAGTTCTATTCCTCTCCTAGCTTTAGTATATAAATTTAGCAATTACCGCTAAACGTGCACCGCGGCCTTAATCCGCACTCTTGATTTGTGAATCTTTCCACACCGGCTTTTATAAATTGCCGCTGCAACCCAAATGCATAATGCCATCATTTAGCTCCTAAATACTCCGAAAATAACACCAAAATGTGGCCAAATTGATTGCAACGTTTCAACCTAAGCCCTAGGCTTTGGCAATGCAAACAAACTTAAAACAATTATTACTGGAAATATTGTTTTCCTGAATTTTTTCCAACACATTTAATGCCGGAGAACAAAGTCATAATCATGTTGTCACTGCAGATGTGAACTGCAAACAGCTCATGGGTGTAATGGATTCTTGTCTACGTTTTACGCCGCGGATAAACATAAAGTTAATTTAACTAACACCCATGCTGCGGTCTACATTTGCTATTTGAGCTCAAACATTATATTATAATTACTTTCTCGCCTTGGGATAAAAATGCATGTTTCATTTGCGCGTGACAACATAATCATAACCCTTTTTTGGAATAACATTCAGCACTAATAAATGTGTAATGTTCCGTTGAAGGTCAAGTGTTACAAATTTAAATTAACAACCAAAAGTAGTCACGTTAATTATAAAGGGAAAGTTGCTTAGTTGACTTAACTGTCTTATGTAGGGTGTTTTGGACACGTCAAACTGCAATCAAAAATGCTAACGTGCTATTTTAAAGGGGCGGTCTGGCTATTACGTGTTTGATAGGTAAAATACGCATTAGTTGTTAGGAATTACATTTGTAATACAGTTTTCTTAATTCTGTTTAAAAAATTATTTTTAAGCATTTTATTGTTACGTGACTCTTTTTTCTTAAAACCATACGCCCGTGTGAACTATTTCTCTTTTTCCTGGGAGTGTAGCCCAGGAAAAGAAACAGCAACTGCTGTTGTAGACGAGTTTCATTCTGAATGCGTAGTGCTCTTCTATTTTGGGATATTTTTCCCACCTCAATGCGGCGCTTTATTTTCATTGGGCGCCTAGTAGGCGCTACTACCAATAAACAATGGCCATTCCAATCACGTGACTGTCATGTCAGCCGACATAACAATTGTTTAAAATGCATTATTACAGTTTTTGTGCATAATTAAATTTTTCTGTTATTTTTAAAAAAGAAAAAGAAAGTAAAAAATTCAAATTTAAAAAAAATCCAAAATGACTGTCCCACTTATATACAACGTGGGAGCACAAATGTTCTTGTCCGATACTTTCCCAAAAACACGTTGAAAAAGTGGATTGAAACTACCGACTTTGTAGGAAAACGTTGGTCTACACAAGAAACGAGACAACAGGTCTGGATAACAAACACTAACTCAACCTAACCTAACTAACCGAAATCTAGTAATGTAATAAACCATTTGCGTCTCCAAAAACTACCTTGTAAGTAGAAAATGTGAACCAGATTACTTTTACCTGCCAAGAGGCATTTTGAACCAAAGCATTTCCCCTTCAATAGACACTAGGTTCATGTTGTTTAAATGTTATGCACATAAAACTTGTTTTAATGACATAAATGGTGCTCTACAAATAAAATATAAACTAAAAGTTTTGTTCACCCAAGACCTTTCGATCTCTTGATCATCATCAGTGGTGTGATTTTATGCGACTACTACTGACACTTATATATAATCAAAGACTGAATGTTGCAGTTATGTTTCTGCTGAACGTTTCACCTACTGTTTTCCATTTGTTCGATTCATCCTCACGTTTATGTTTGCATTCAGTTTGAGACTTAAAATAAACATAGAACAATCGAAAGAAATGTGAAATAAATGCACAACGTTCGACCTGTTCATTTTCATTCCTTGGTACCTTTATTCAAAAGGTCACTAGGTAGCGCTACGAACGTAGCATCATGAAAATTTAAAAGGATTTTGACAAGAAGCTGTAAACACAGCAAATGCTTTTAACATAGCAAATGCTGTTTAGTTTAAATCACTTTATGAATGTGCCAACTACTGCATTTGAAAAGCACGCTTAAAATTGCAATTAAAACACAAGATGACCAGATGTCCCGGTTTTGAACAATTTGTCCCAGTGTCCCGAAAAACCTCCTCGGGGTCGAGATGCTAAAATGTCACGAAATCGTGTAGAACTAGCACGTGAGCTGTTTCTACACGAATGAATGCCACTATAGAATGCCATCAATTTCGTGTAGAAATAGCACGTGAATAATTTCTACACGAAATCGTCTAGAAATAGCATGCGACCTATTTCTACACGAAATTAGTGGCATTCAAAAATCGGAGCATTGTAATTGAAAATATGAATTGGTAGTTTATTATTTTGTTTATTAAAACCTATTTACCGATTTATAGAAGGACATACATAAATATACTCGGTATTAGTTTTGTTTTTGAACTAATTGGTTTTACTTTTGTCTGTAAATCATCATAAATTTCCCAATTTTCGATACTTCTACTGCACATAGCCAGAAAATGAGCTACACCACTGTCGATCAAAGGAGGGATAAATTGAATTAATCCAGTTAACACGTAGTATTTCAAATTTAGATTTTTAGGTATACTATCGAGAGCTATTTCAGGTATTCTAAATGGAATGTCATTCAAACTCTCATAAATTTCTAGAAATTAATCAGTCTCTACTTTACTAACAGATAAAACACTTTGTAGATTTTGAGGCCATCATCGGAAATTAGACATATTTCAGGCTTAGCTTGCAGATATTTTGTCCGGCATTTCAATTGATGGTTTTTCAAATTCTTTGATCAATCTATTGTCGTGACATTGTTGGGAATAATGCCAATTGCCGTGTCCACATTGTTTGCATCAGCAGTCCCAAATTCGTCTGTGCCAATGTCCATGATCGATTGTCCTTCAACGATACCCAATTCTCCAGCCACGACTGGGTTCTTCTTCTGGAACTTTTTTTTCAATAAAGATGGTTTGCAATTTTTTTGCTTCAATCCAATTGCAGTCGTGTAATTTCCCTTAGGTCTTCCACGCGTTTTAAAATTAACAGAAGGCGTTACACATTTACGTAAAACAGACAGAGCATTTTGCACATCAACATTCTCATCATCAACCATATCAACATTTCATCATCAACCGCATCAACTTTGACATCATCAACCGCATCAAATTTGACATCATCAATCGCATCAATTTTCACATCATCAATCGCATCAATTTTCACATCAAGAACCGCAATCACAACATTTTTACCACCTTCAACCACAACCATATCAGCTTTCACATCTTCAACCACAACCCTATCAGCTTTCACATCTTCAGCCGCAACATTTTCCGCAACAATTTCAAATGACGTGTTGTTTGCAACTAGTTTGACAATCTCATTCATATTATTTTCCAATTTAAAAAATGCATTAGACCCAATTAATGACGAAAGGTCACATAGCTGCCTGACAACATGCGTCATACGAGTAAATTATTCTGGACCAGTTAAACATTTTTAAAAACGTCCATAAATTTTTGAATGATTGGCTTTATTTCAAATTTAACAAGGCAAACAGCACATGCACAACTAACATAGTTACCATCAACAACCATTATCACATATAAAGGCATGCGTGAATTATTTAAAAAATATCTCGCATCTATAAGAATATGTTCAGGATATTGCTGAAATGCCTTCTTCATAGACGATGTCTGCCAATAACAAAATTCGAGTTCACTATTGTCAGCTAAACTAAACTCAGTAGACATATTCGAATTGTTAAGTTGGACTTTTTCTAGTTCATCAATTAATAATTGCGCCGAATTGGATTTCTTGTCTTTACTCGACTGCTTTAAATTAATAAGTGACTTACTAATATCATAACACCCAGTTCCCAGTTGAATATGGTCGACCAGACGTTTGGGATTTCCACCCAATGTTAAAAGTAATCAAAAGTAATCCTTTTTTTCCCACAGTTACTTGTCTAATTGCTCTTTTGAAAGGATATTTAAAGAAAACCTGTTCTACTAACTCAAGGCTACCACATAATACCGGTTAAATTTAGGATTGAAAACATATTGAACAAAGGCAGAACACTCAGTCTTATAGTTGCAGTTTGCCTTAGTGTTGATTCACTGTCATATGTGCCAAAATGCACACAGGCGTAACAAATTCGTTTGTACTTATTTTCAGAAGAAAGTTTTTGCTTTTTTTTTTCTGGTTGTAGTTAGCAGCAGTCTCACTGTTTGTAATAACAAACAAAGGTGCAAATGTATCTTTGCAAAACTTTAAATTTTTCTGCAAGCATTCTGACCATGTGGCGGCAAAACAAGCACCAATTTCCATTGAAAAAAAATAATTTAAAAAAAAGATATAACCTGAGGTGTGCACGCTGGGAGAGGTGGTTAAACAATAATGTTTATTGGAAATAAAATGTCAACATGTGTACGAATACCCTCATTGGCTAACACGAAATAACGTTTGGTGGACTTCCAATATTGACAACCGTAATGTACAGGTCCTACACAATAGTGGCATTCATTGATGTTATTCATTGGTGGCATTCAATCATGGAAAAATGGAAAAAAATAGCATGTGGGATATTTTGTGTAGAAATAACACGGTGGACTATTTCTACACGATTTCGTGTAGAAATAGCCACTCCGACATAGGCCTGTATATAAATATGTACATAAATTTCATCAAAGTGTACGTAAAGCTCATTTTTTGAAAAACTTTGTACCACTAATGGGTGTCCCGTTTTTTTTTCTCCAAAATCTGGTCACCCTGGTTAAACATGTTTTGTTGCTTAAATGTTTCAATGTCCACTGATCGAGACACCCCTCAGTAAAGCAGTTTAAAGGTTTGACTCGTTTTTTTTTGTGTGTTGCATCTAGCGTGAACACAAGTGTAAACCTACCTTTAGTACATTATGTGCGTTCAAAGTAAAATGGATTTCGGAAATCCTGATTTTCTTGATTTTCAGAAATCAAGAAAATCGGATTTCAACTTTGAATGATCTTAAAATTCTTCCAGAATCCAACATTTGCGCATGCGCAATTTGAACTGTTAATCAAACTTCCTGTTTCAAAGTTGTAATTATTGTTAAAGTCACAATAAAAATTAAGTGTTTAAATGAAATAGCAAACGGCAAACGGCAAACGAATTAACACTGCTATCTATGTGGAATTCAAGATGGTCGACCTGCCATCTTTGCTGAAAATCCACCAGGAAATCAACGAAATCAACAAAAGCAACCCACCAGGTGGATTTCAGAAATCCAATTTCCATTTGATGACGTCAAAATCATCACTTCCGGTCTCCAAGAATCAATAAAATCAAACTAATCAGCAAAATCAAAGAAATCCATTTTACTTTGAACGCACCTATTGTTTAAAAATCCTGTTCAGTTATAAATATTCCCCATTTAATTTTTTCCTACTGCCTAAAACATGCATTTAGATCCGTTTAAAGAAAATAAATCAGACTAAATGACTTTTCAAATGCAGCTCGTATTTCGTGGTCGTTTCCTCCACCCACACGATTCGTGTGTTGGTATTTCCACGTGAGTGATTACCCAGAGCCTGAAACATGATAAATTCATGAGAAAATGGAAGAATGGAAAAATGAGCCAAAAAAAAAAAAATTAATTCCAGCTTTTCAACCGTAATCTCGTGTGACTCGTTTAGGAAAGATTTCGCGTACGACTGCGCACATAAACCCCAAATTTGAAAGTAGAAGAGAATCAAACTCGACATGATTCTAATCATATTTAAACTTTTCCCTCCTCGTGCTTCTGATTGAATTGTCAAACACGTAATCACACACAGCGCTCCTTGCTTGCGTTATGGATCAATAACGAAATCCAAAATTTATGCATTCCATTGCTTCTTTTGTTCATTAATCGCATTGCAATGTTGAATAATAAATAAATTCTTATCTTGGGTAATTACATTTTGGACTTTGGATAGAAATCAAGATAAAAGCCGTCCAGCTTAATTTGTTATTTATAATAAACAGATTTAAAAATGAATTTTTAGACGTGAAAATGAATTTTTAGACGTGAAAATGAATTTTTAGACGTAAAAATGATTTTTTAGACGTAAAAATGATTTTTTAGACGTAAAAATGATTTTTTAGACGTAAAAAT
>JAQFXT010000690.1:0-28376 GCA_034683725.1 Strigamia crassipes | reverse complement strand
TTGTTCAATTTAGACATTTGTTTCAGTCGTTTTGTTCAATTTAGACATTTGTTTCAGTCGTTTTGTTCAATTTAGACCCGAGTTGTAAAGGATATCACGAGCGTACGTTTATTTCACCTTTGTATCTATCTACACTTCGGTGTCTTTTTTTGGTACAGTAATTAAAATTCCATCATTTTCACGCAATGAATCAATCACGGTCAACTTCTTTCAACACAATTCTGCTTTTTGGTGGCGGATGCTTCATCTTGAAGCAATTGCAAATTCGACCCGAGCTAACTCGCGTGTCAGCCATTTTAAATTTAGCTGTAAAAACCCAAAAACGATATAAACAACCCCGACCGTAACTTTTATTTTTTAAATTT
Organism: Strigamia crassipes; assembly: GCA_034683725.1. Lineage (NCBI taxonomy): Eukaryota > Metazoa > Arthropoda > Chilopoda > Geophilomorpha > Linotaeniidae > Strigamia > Strigamia crassipes. The sequence goes on along the minus strand of JAQFXT010000690.1, from coordinate 28,011 downwards.
TTAACGTCCGCTGTGTACAGAATCACCAAAAACGATACAATCAGAAACTTTGAAATGCGCCTAAACCGATTTTGCGATTTCTCTTTCTACAGCTGTTTCCGAACTCCATCCTGTTTACAGAAACACTAAAACCAGCACAAAAAAACCTAATCAAAACAACTTTTAAAAAAAAAAAAAAAAAAAAAAAAAAAAAAAAAAAGATCATATCATTTATTTTTAGATGACCCTGGTTTGTTCAGAATTTCCAAAGCACTAAGTGACACATACGAAAAGGCATTTTCTTCACGCATCGATTTCCCCATTTGCCTTCTAAACACGAGTTAAATGAGCGTCAAACATTTGCTCAAACAGAAAAAAAGAAAAACACAAGAAAAACACATCTGCAACCTGCAAATGATGCCCTAATGTTTATTTAAACAAAGACACCCCCCAAAAAAATTTTTTTTTTTTTTTTTTTTTTTTTTTTTTCAATAATTTCACCTTCAATTCTTTTATTTACAAAATCCAGGCCGCCATGTTTGAATAAATTGCTCAAACTTATGTCCCTCCCTCATGACCATCTCTCTGATTTCAGTTGACCGAATTCGCATCCCCCGTGGTCCCCAGCAGCCTCAAAAAGCCATTAAGATAAACTGAGGGGTCTTTGTGCGCGTCGCACACCCCCGGCAAAGACGTGGACCGTTCCTGCTCATCCCCCAGTTCAATAGCCCCTTATGGGGTCGTGTGGGCCGCATTTACCCCCTGCAGAGGCCAATCGGGCGCGTCTGGCTGATTGGCTGGTGCTGGGCTGATGCGTTCGTTATTAAATGGCCGACCGTGATGTTTGATCCAGGAGGGCAATTAAGGAAGGAGCGGGTTAAAAGGCACATAAAGCGACAATATGGCGGATTTAAACGCACTTTTGCTATGGATTTTTAATCCGAAATGGAGGACGTTACAGGTTGAAAACTTCCCCGCTGGTAATTGAATTTTCTCGCCTAAAATGCCTCGGGTTTGGGTTTAAATTGATTATTTTTCAGTTATTCTCTTTGATTCGCTTTCTAATCAATTTTTTCTTTCTTTTGCATTTTAAAGAGAAAAATTATTTGATGAAAAAATTAATGATTAATGACAAAATTGTCAGGAATTCAACAACTTTGGTTACTTTTTCGCTAATTTTACGCCGTTTTCCGCTAATTTTACGCCGTTTTCCGCTAATTTTACGCCGTTTCCCGCTAATTTTACGCCGTTTTCCGCTAATTTTACCCAATTTTTGCACAATTTTATCCAATTTCATCGCAATTATTGTTAATTTACGCAGTTTTCGATTATTTTACGCCTTTTTTTACAAATTCTACGCAATTTTATACCACTTTTACTCATTTTTACGCAGTTTTTGTTAATTTACCCATATTTTTGCTAACTATGCAATTTTCATTAATTCTACGCAATTTTTATTAATTCTACGCAATTTTTATTAATTCTACGTAATTTTTATTAATTCTACGCAGTTTTTATCAATTTATGTAGTTTTTACAACATTTTTACTAAAATCCAAGCAGTTTTTGTTAATAAAGGCAATTTTCGCCAATTATCCGCCGTTTTCGCATATTTTACGCAATTTCCCACTACTTTTACGCTTATTTTACTTCTTTCTCACATTTTTACATCAAACTTTCGTAAATTTTATCATTCTCAACACAACCAACTCCGATTTTGATTAATTATTTATTTGAATTACAAAACCTCAACGATCTTAATTGACCACTCTTAAACTCTCATCAATATCAATTTCCGGTGGTCAAATGGTCAAAACAATAATCGGAGGTGGAGCAGCAAATCCAAACCCCAAACTCCAGCTGTGTAATCGAGATCGAGGGTCACCCGAACTTGCACCTCAATTTCTCTTAAACAAACAAACAAATTTAAAAAAACTTAAATAAATAAAAAAAAAAACCCAAAAAAAAATTCAAAAAAAAATAAACAAAACCTTTAACACCTCAAAACAAGTTCTGCAAAAACTGCCCTCCCCTCCATCTTTTCCAAAAAAAAAACCAAAAACAAACTAAAATTCACATTTCCACGCATAAATCCAACAAAACTGAACAATTTTATTAATTTCCAGGCCTAAATCCAACAAAACTGAACAATTTTATTCATTTTCAGCCATAGTGCGCATGCGCACAATATTTAAACACCAAAACACGTGACTTTACATTCATTGATAATTTCGAGTGGCGATTTTGTTGTCAATTAGCGCTCGAATGGGCCGAGATTGAATATGGCCGCGTCGCCAATATGGCGGAATTTGAGAAACTAAAATGGGTCGGGATTGGGTAAAAGTTGCATGCAAATTGCACGAGTTTCAAAGCAATTTGTGTTGGGATGGGGACGTGCACTAAACCGGCATGATGAGACTAAGCCATGCATGACATGCATGGACAAGTAGTTTGGAATTGTCAGATAAAATAAAATAAAAATTGCACATAGTGCATGATGGGAATCATTTGTACTTAAGAAATGCTGCGGAATTGAGTTTCGCATTAAATTCCAGCGTTTTTGCGCGAGTTGTTCAATTTTGCGGGCTTAGTTTGATGACAAAAAAGTGTCTTGTCTTAAGCTCGGGTTAGGAGATTTGTGAGAGGGGGAAATGAGAAAATGTATTTTCATGCAAGGCATGCAATTCTGCAAATGGGAGGGATATTTATGGCAGTTCATTTGATGCATTTTACACATTTTTGGCAACTTTTTTTTTTTTTTTTTTTTTTATTTTTTTATTTTTTTTTTTTTTGGTGCGTGAAATTCGATGCATTTTAGCGTATGAGGTTGAAATTGAATTATTTTCATTGAATTTCTTGAAGAAAGCATCAATTGTCTGCATTTTGTTAAATAGTTCGTCATTGTTAATGATCAATATTCCGTGCAATTTGTTCAAATGATTATCCCGTTTTTGCATTTTATAAGCAATTGTGTCAAAATTTGATAAAATTTGTGCATTTTTTTGTGATTTCTTCGGATATTCGTCGATGTAATTTTTCCTAATTTTTATCTAATTTTGGCATTTTCCGCATCTATTTTCTTTGAAATTCATCAAATTTCTACATTTTTCCATCTATTTTCTTCGAAATTCATCAAATTTCTACATTTTTCCATCTATTTTCTTCGAAATTCATCAAATTTATACATTTTCCCATCTACTTTCTTCGAAATTCATCAAATTTATACATTTTCCCATCTATTTTCTTCGAAATTCATCAAATTTCTACATTTTTCCATCTATTTTCTTCGAAATTCATCAAATTTCTACATTTTCCCATCTATTTTCTTCGAAATTCATCAAATTTCTACATTTTCCCATCTATTTTCTTCGAAATTCATCAAATTTATACATTTTCCCATCTATTTTCTTCGAAATTCATAAAATTTCTACATTTTCCATGCGATTTCTTCGAAAATGCATCATTTTCTATGCAATTTTACCTAAATTTAATCAAATTTTAGCATTTTCCCTGCAATTTTATGAAATTTGTGCATTTTCCCTACATTCTCTCCAAAATTGCATCCTTTTCCACAAAATTTTTCAAAATTTTATCAAATCCACGCATTCTCCATAAAATTTCTTCAAAAATTCATCATTTCCTTTGCACTTTCAATACAATTCCATCACAAAATCCAGCATTTCCCGCACAATTAAAAAAAAAATCATCAAATCTCATCAATACCATCAAATTCATAATTTCCTTAACACTCTCCACACAACCTCTTCAAACTCCACCATTTTCCACGCAATTTTTCCAAAAAATCCCCTCAAATTTTTGCATCCAACAATTTTTTATCCCCAAAAACTAAAAAAAATTTTACATTCTTAATCCATTTTAAAAAAAAAAAAAAAAAAAAAAAAAAAATCAAATCAAAATCAAATTCCTGCATTTTCCAACCAACTCCTTCAACACCCCAAAATTCCTCCATTTCCCAACCATCAAATCCTTCAAAAATTCACCACCTACCAAACACCCCACACAAACCCAATAAATTCCCCCCCCAAAAAAAAAAAAAATAAAAAAAATAAAAAAAAAAAAAATAAACCAATTTACATTTGCAAAACTCATCAAAAAATCGCATCATTCCCAACCCCCATCTCTTTCTTATTCCAACAAATTCCTTCCATTTTCAACCTCATTTCTCCCCATTTCCCACCCCTCTTTTCCACATTACCTTCACACCGACTTCGTATCTCCTTTAATCTCCCAACCCAACCCAAACACCCCTTTTTCCCCTTTCTAAATCCCCCTCATGGAGCATCATTATTTGAATCTAGTACACTTCTGAATATTTCTTTACATAATTTCCCCCCTCATACTTATAAATAGGCCTATTGTATTTTTCTCCCTCTTTGTTTTTACAACCAGACCAAAAGACATTTCTGCTCACATGTTTGCAAATCTTTTTATTATCTCGCCAACGCCACACACAAACCCAAAAAAATAAAAAATATTTCTTTTAAAAATCACAACCAAAAAAATTCACATTTAGTTCCAAAATGGCGACTAAAGGGCCCCGAAATGATGAATACTATCGAGGAAACGCGTATATAGGGCTAACCCACCTAGTGCTAATTTACAAAACACAAAAAAAAAATATTTTTTTTAGCGTTTCGTAAATTAGCGCTATATACAACTCCCCATTGTCGATATACCGAATTTACGACTCGGTGTAATGACGTAATAAATTTTTTTTTTTTTTTTTACATTTTCATTAAAAAATTAGAATAAATCAGGCCCTTAAACCTCATTATTTTATTCCACTCGCACAAATTTAAAAAAAAAAAAAAAAAAAAAAAATCACAAAATTAATTAAATATTAAAAATTCAAAAACTCCCCCCCAAAATTTTTTTTTTTTCTTTATTAAAAAAAAAAAAAAAAATTGATTTTCTTCCTTTAAACTTCCATTTCTGTCTCGCATGAAACATCTCACAACTTTTCCCAAAAAAAAAGAAGAAAAAAAAAAATTGAAAAATCCATTCAATGCCGATTCCTCTTTGAATTTGAATCTCGACGGCGCGGACGTGCGAAAAATCAAAATGTTTGCAAATCCGATCCAACTCGAAGCAATAACTTTCACTCCTAAAACAAACAATCAAACAAGTTAAAATCGAATAAAAATCAAACAATAAACCAAACAACACAAACTCCGGCCATTAATGGCGGCAGATACGCATCTCCGCGCAGGACGGAACATCGTCGGGTGTCGCTCTGCGCCTATCCGCAATCAGCAAACGATTCAAACACGCTTCAAGATTTCTCTCTTTAAAACTCCCGAAATCCCCCCATTAAAACCGAACCCGACACTCGCCAACAACTACAAAATAGCAAAACAAAGCTCGTCTTACATCCCGTCTTAAAAATCTCCATTTATACAAAAACAAAAGCCAAATTTCTTCGTTTTCGACGCAAAAAACCTCGAAATTCGACAAAATCCTTCGATAAACGCAAATAAAAATCAAAAACACACACTACGAAAAATTATTTCATCGATAAATTCAAATTAGCGGTCTAAAATCGACGATTTTCGTAGCCCCATCTGAATTTTATGCCGTCCGCTAGTCTCTTTACAGGTCAAAAACCCATGCGAAAAAAAAGGTGTAGCCTCGCATCCGACGCTCGTTAAATGCAATGTTTGTGGGATTAGTGTTGAAATTGACTTTTTACCTTTGGTTAATGCAGCCAAAACAAGGAAAAGACGTAGCGATGTCATTTCCGGTCGTGTTAATCCTAAACTCGCGGAGTAATGTGCTCATCGAAGGTGTTTCAGCGGGTTTAAACGTGTATACGGGCACTTGATCCCGGAGCGACGATCATACGTCCGCCACTGTCGAGAGTCAGTCATGATCTGGGCTCACTCTCAAGGACGTGCGCCGTTACGTCACGGCGGCCTTTGGATTTCGTATTTTATCAAACCGTAGCAATCGTTTCGAAAATACTCAAAAAACAAAAAGAAAAAATGCACTTTGTTTATCCGTATCAGTTCAAGTCGGATGGTTGGTCACAAAAGAGATAAATTGCGATTTGTTTTGAATCACTGCTTGGTGGTTTTCGCACCAGATGGCGAGTGGTGGCGATGGTTGCTATGGCGACGATTTTTGTTTAGTTTTTCCATGTTGTGGTCTAAGTAAATACATTACTACGATGGAACCGGAGGAAAACCAAGACGAGCAAGCAGCGAAGAAATATCTGGGTGAGATTTTAATCTATATAATTCAATTTACAACACAAATAAACGCTGAATTGATTTATTAACGCTTTTTTCCGAATTAAATTTCATTTATTTCGACCATTTTTGCACATTTCAGTCATTTTCCTTTGTCTAAAAAAGAAAAAAATTAAACAATCCATTATTTTCCCATCACTTTGCAATTATATTTAATTATTAGCCACTTTACATTTCTCAAATTAAAATTTTGTATTTGCTTTTAATTGAAGTAATTCAATTAAAACATGTTCAAACTTTTTCACCTTACCCCACCAAAGGAAGAAAAAAAGAATAACCATTGCACTTTTAACTGTTTACACAGTGCAACACATTAAACTGCACTGCAGCAGCAGTTAGGCCAAGTTAAACAAGAAAATTATGCACAAAGTGCACAAACCTAGTTCTACAATGAATAGCAAGGGAAGAACATCCAGTGGGAATTAAAGAAACAAAAAAAAAAAGAGGAATGTGTATACAAATCACCATCTTATTTCCCAGAGGAGACTGGAAGAAAATGGTCATTTGATGAGACAACACCACAAGAGCAAGAGAAAACACAACAGACAAGTGTTACATGTTACAGTTTGAGCAAACAGAGCTTAAGTCAAAGGAAACAATTTTGTTTTTTTGAAATTTTCTTTCTCAAAATTTTAAATTTCTTGTTTTACTAGTTCAGATTCAATTTGTTTGAGCAGCAGCTGTAGACAAAAATGAAGTTGTATTTGTGTATGTAATTCCACAACTTATTATTTTAAAAAAAAATGGTTTTCGAGCTGTCATTTACACCGCTCAAGTTAATCGATTACGCTACAAGAAAACATTCAAGGTCCTGTTTTGATAATGAACAATTTCTTAGCATTTCCATCTTATTTACAGCCTAATTAATTAATTCAATTTATATGGCTAGAGTGAAAAATTACACCTTTCAGACTTGGCTGATTCCACCGAAGCGGGGCGTTAGGCCTTCTTGTAGCGTCCTCTATCAAATGGCGTATCGACAGATTCTGAGGCCACAATAAATACTACTACTATTACTACTACTACTACTACTACTACTGCTACTACTACTAGTGTACTACTATTAGTGTAACAAAATTATAAGATTACCAATATGGGAGAGTGTTATGGTGTTACGGTTGTTATGGTGATGTTTGTTGTTACAATAAATTCACATGTCAGACACGTCAAGCTGAAATACTCCTCTGTATTCGTTTTAATATTTACACCTGGGACAATTTACAGAAGGACTTGACAACTAGCAAAAATTCATCGTTAAGATCTACCGCGATTTTGTCTTGTGGTTGTGGCACCACCTGTGGCCAAAATGACTCAAAATGACGTCATTTTACGGGCAAATGGCGGATCTTTAACGAGACAACTAACTGAAAATTACAGTGGGGGCGTTCAAAGTTTCTGTATGTAACGTACAGTACAGGTGTTACGTTACGTTACGTTATAATGCTATACGTTAAACGTTGAACGCACTTTCTGGATGTTAATTGTATCATCGAAAATACGTCAATTTGCGGGCAAATAACGCCTACATTCACATTGTACGAGACAACTTAGATTCAGGTAAACTGGCGGTTGTAAAGTCCTTCTGTTAATTGTTCTAGTTTACACTAACAAAGTTTGTTAGTACCAATATTCCGATATTCAGATCTTTTTATCGCTTGTGGTTAAACGCAGTTGTTTTTGGTCATTTGTGAATTAAATGATGGCAAACTTTTCTGTTTTATTGCAGACGTTATGGACAGATTGTATTAGAATTGAACAATACAAAATTTAGTTGTTTGAAATCAACTGAATTAACACACATCCCCTTGCTTGCCAACATTTTACCTTTCCCCTCCTGGCTTTAGTGACTGTTCTGGCCTGTCCGGAGAGAATAGCATTCATGAGGGTCCAGTTTCAAATCCAGGCACTTGACTATTCGCTCGAAAACCACCAAAGACTTAAGAACACAACTTGCTGATGCTACACAGTCGGAATAACATATCAGACGTCCATTTCACATTGACATCCATTTCATATTTGAATAAGAATGGGTAATTAAAGTACGCAGTTACTCGTAATCTTATTTGATGTCGTGGTAGCCTTTACATTATTTATTATTACAACATCAAAAATTGGTTTCAATATTCAAAAGTTTTCACTTAATCTGACAACTGCAAAGCTTTCCATTTCAATTTTCAAACGAATCAAAACTTCAAACGTATCTTAAAGCAGAAGCCCTTGAGAGGAATCTTAATATAAAATAAGTAGGTAGAAGAAAAAAACACAAAGCCTTACGTCTCCATAAGTAAATAAGCTATAGCAAATCGCTCTGAATGTTTGGTAAATTTCTAAAGTTAAGTTCACGTGTATGCGTTAACGCATGCATCGTGCACAAAATTCCGTACGTAATAAAGCTTAGGTGAGGTTAGGTTAGGTTAGGTTTGGTTTAGGTTAAGTTAGGTTAGATCAGGTTAAGTTAGGTTAGATCAGGTTAGGTTAGGTTAGGTCAGGTTAGGTTAGGTTAGGTTAGGTTAGGTTAGGACGTAACAATTCTGGCCCCAAATATTCCTTCAGCCTGATTGTTTAGGTTGTCACGCTACAAACGAAATATTGTTGTGTCCACTAAGCTTAAGAATGTTTCCATGTGAATTTACCACTAGCTTCGATAATGTTTTTTGGTGCTTTGACGACCAATGAGAATGGCGTAACAAAATGGCCATCGTTCGTTCGACCAATCCCAAAGCGCGGAACAAACCCCATTCGCCTTCGGATTGGTGGCTGTAGGTGGCTGCACTCACCATTTCGATAATGCACGCTTGTCCTTTGAGCCATCTGTTGTGGGTTTTCACAACCAAAATGCAAATGGTATTTTGATCCCATTCGAACTGTTCATGGTCGTTTTTCCGATTTTCTATCGGTAAATTCTCTCATAAAATACACCTCGCGCTAGAGTAATTGCCAAATTTAGGTCAGCACCCATTTTTTTGTCAGATAACATTCGTGAGGACCTAATTATTTGACAATTACTCGGCGTGCTCTGTATATTACTACTGACAAGAATATGTGTACCACTACAATCAGAAATTTTCACCACGCACGAAACAATGCCACGCGAACTTAGCTTAACAGCAGTAAATGTCAATAACAACAATACGCAGATAACACCCATTCAGTGACAGTTGTTGGCCGTGCTCCAAGAAAAAATAAACAGAGGATTTAGTTATACAACCAGGAAGTTAATTGCTTAATAAACTGCAAGCTATCAATCACAAATGACAAGCGACACAGAAAGAAGAAAAAGGTTTAGCGTACATTCCCTTTAAGTCTTATCAATAAGAGGGTCCAGAATGCAGGTCCCTCGAGTGCATGAACATTGTCTCGTATCGCAACAGTGGGAATTGGATCCGAAATGGTTTAATTGTCTCTTCTCTCCCATTTAACAGTGACCTGAGACAACTGAGTAGATGGTGTAGTTTGTTTCCCCGGCACTTTGTGCATGTACAAATCCTTTCATGAATTCTTGTTATTTGGGCGACTGCGATGCCTGATGGAGCCATAAGGTGCCTGCATGGGTCCTCAAGGGCTGACCCCATGGGCCACAGTTTCATTTGGGGCTTGCCTTTTATGGGATTCTAACTGCAAGAAATGCTAGGTGCAACTCATACGGGGATTGCGGTATCAAAAATAAGATTGTCTCGCATTCTAGGACTATGTGAATGGAGTGTGTTAAATGGTACGCATCAAATTTTTAGAGCGGGGAAAAAGAATGCTATCGCTAACAAAAAAATCTTGTTTAAATTTGCAATATGCGCAGCATTTCTCTTTGCTCATTGTCTACATTAGATTTAAAGGTGAAGGAAGCGCCTAATAAACGCTAATAGTGTGCAGATTGTACGCTACTTAATTCCAATGGCAACACTTTTTATTATCATTTTTAACACTAACTTTCTTTTAGCTTTAGGCTTATTTGCGCTCGTGATGTGTTAAAAACGAAATTGAAGAACATGCACGGTGCCATTCCTAACCATTGTTCATTTTGTGCTAAACACTAGCGCGCCACAGGTTAGAGGGCGCCACCCCGAAGCGGCTAGATTAAGGTGGAGGTCCCTTCAGGTCCCATGGATTTTTTTTTTCTGATTGAAAAGACATTTTTTACCAGGAAATGAGTTTGTCACAAATGAGTTTTTGCACCATCTAGTGGACACGACTAAAAACGCTCATTCTACAGATGAGCTTGAACCAACCCAGGGAAGTGTATTGTATAGAAACTAAGAATAGTAGCATGTATCACATTTATTGTTGATGAGAACAATGATGTACACTGCCGCGTGAACATAAAATAAATATCAGTTGCAACCTGGATTTCACAGCGTCAACATGTTTTATCCAGTACAAAGCAATGGCGACGAGAACGGGAAGATTTTTCTGGTCACGGCTGTATTTGAATTCCAAGTGTGACATACTGCGACCCACTTAATAGAGAAAAAAATCAATCCACTCTGATCAGCCCAGATCCCTCGGTTGCCAGCCAGTTGTTCTACCACTTGACCAGGAACTCCAAAAGCAACTGACCAATACAGCTGCCATCTTGAAAGAGATTGAGCATCCACATTTCTTTCGGATAAACTTTCATTGTACATTTTCAGAGTAGTAGATTTTGACCCTAAAAAATTTTTATTTCGTGATAAAACATCGTTATCGGAGACAAAGTCCAGCACCGGGAGCAGATGTCTGCACTAATCATAAATCTAACTGCAACAAATATGCTAACAACCTGGTGAAACTGGCCACACGTGTCAAATGACAAGTACATTTTAATTTGACCGCATGTTATATGTTAGAAAATGTTTAGTCTGCGTTCTTCACCTTTAATTTAAATGCAACACTTTTAAAAAACATTAAATTTGGCGGTAGCAGGTGCACATTTTAATTAATCACTCGGCCATAACGTCTTAAGACGCAAGTTGTTGCAAATTTAAAAAAAAAAAAAAAAAAAAAAAAATTTAAAAAATTAAAAAAAAAAAAAAAAAATGCAATTATGAATTATTTTCCTTTTTAAATATTTAATGAAGCCGCTGCAAGCCTTAACCATGTTTATTCTCACTAACCTTGTTTAGTCTCACGCTCAAACCTCAATAGCGAACGTCACTGCACCTGCCAGTACTTTGTAATATGCTGGATTAGATTGTTACCTCGTGAGCTTAAAGAGATTTCCATTCAATTGAGTTGCAAACACATGAAAAATTCAAAGACATCTAAGCATACAGAATCAATGCCATTTTGCATAAATTATGCTATTCTTGTGGATAAATGGCAATATTTTTGGACGATTTTTTTTTCCTGCTTGGAGATAACGGGACCCACCAATGAAAGTTGGAGGGAATAATTTGCCGTTGCAATCTGTTTACGGTGCAATTAAATTGCGCGAGTTTGGTGTCGATCGATAAGACGGATGACTGGGACGTCTGCTTAAAGTGTTTAAAAACCACGTGTGACAAACTGCTATTGGCTATTGACCTATGCCCCTGCAGTGTTGGTAAAAACGCAAAAACAAAAATGTATTTACCAACACGAAAAAGGACGAAATGTTTGTTTGCGCTGTCAAGCTGGCTGAGCGAAGTGTGGTTTACATAGCGGATGGCAGCTGCGAATCCATAGGATAAGAAAACGCAAATTGTGCCACGAGGCAGCCGAGCAAATCAACTGCAAATCCAGAAAATCAACTGTAAATCCAGAAAATCAACTGTAAATCCAGAAAATCAACTGTAAATCCAGAAAATCAACTGTAAATCCAGAAAATCAAGTGCAAATTCAGAAAATCAAGTGCAAATCCAGAAAATCAACTGCATATCTAGAAAATCAACCTATAATCCAGCAAATCAACTGCAAATCCAGTAAACCAGCTGCAAATTGTTCAAATCAATTGCAAATCCAGCAAATCAGTTTCAAATCCAACAAATCAGCTGCGTATCAGCTACAAACCCAGTAAATCTGCTGCAAACCCAGTAAACCAGCTGAAAACCCAATAATTCAGCTGCCAATCGAGCAAATCAGCTGAAAATCATACAAATCAACTGCAAATTCTGCAAATCAGCTGCAAATTCTGCAAATCAGCTGCAAATTCTGCAAATCAGCTGCAAATTCTGCAAATCAGCTGCAAATCCAGCAAATCAACCATAAGTCCAGCAAATCAATCATAAATCCAGCAAATCATCTGCAAATTTCATACAATCAACCAAATTTTTATGCAAATCCACCAAATCAACCGCAAATCCAGAAAATCAGCTGCAAATCCAGCAAATCAGCTGCAAATTCCCCAAAATCAACCAAAATTTGATGTAAATCCAGCAAATCAATCGTAAATCCAGAAAATCATCTGCAAATCATACAAATCAATTGCAAATCCAGCAAATCAGCTGCAAATCATACAAAACCAACCAAATTTTGATGCAAATCTAAAATCCTCCAATTTTGATGCAAATCTGCAATTCTCCAATTTGGTTTGCTGATTAAATTCCCCTTCTATTACCAGGTGTGACAACCTTAATTCAGGTGTGACAAGTTTTAATTCGGGCATAAATTTCCCGAACAAATTTCATTTTCAGTTTTCATCGTCAATTAACACGCTCCCCAATCAATAAGTTGCAACAGTGCGTTATCACTGCATCTGCATTTCACAATGTGCATTCTCGCGGCACAAGTCCACCTCCTAGAGATGCAAACCGTGCAATTTCTCACCTAAGTAACCGCTGTAACGCGGTACCACCTGAGTGCAAGCGCTTGTGGGTACCGTTTTATCATTCGAGAACATATTTAACACTTAATGCCATTAGCGTCGCGAGATAAATCGATTTGCAAGAGGCTTTTCGTGTCTTGGCGTCTGAAATAAAGCGGCAATTAAGCGCGAAATTATTTTCCCCGAATCGAGATGTAAGTTAAGTCCAAATTTGTTGTAAATGCGCCGCGCCCATCGAACGGAACGAAACGGCATCAATCGTACGGCACAAGAGAAGCAAAGCGCGCATTAATGAATTAACCCAATGAACAATTCAAACACGTCGCGCCATAAATAAACGTTGAGTCAACTATTGTGTTACAATTATGAATAATTTTCATCAATCTCTTGTATAACAATCGATACGCACAAACAAACGTAGGACAAACATCAAAATCTGTTCAATTCGTGCGTAATCACAGTTGAATATTCGCAACAGCATGTGGGAATTCCTATAAGGAATATTGGTGTAGATCATCTGGAAAAAGTTGAATTTTGTATGAATTGTGCGAGTTTGCATTCAATTGGGTACATGGTGGTGCAAATACAGCGGTTGCGTCGAAGATATGCTTCGTGCACACTGTCGTCATGCATTATTTATTATAAATGCGCGTGCACATTGATCACCAATCGCATTATTTAGAATAAGAGTCGCAGCCTAGAATGGCAATTTGAAATAAAAGCAGTCCTCAAATAATAGCCGCAGCTATTAATCGAAAGAGCGAAAATAGTGTACGAACGAGAGACACGTACATCACCTGGACTGCGCACTCGTAATGGCGCCCATGGTAAATGAGGAGCAGCAATTGACGTCACGAGCTGCTATCCACTTACTGCGCATCGTCATAAATGAATAAAAACAGTTATTAACTAGCACTACTATTTATTAATTACCATATAACTCGAAATGTCTGGAGGAGATGACAGCTGAGCGTTTCACAGGATTTTGGAAAAAGTTGTGACCCTCCAAACCTATTTTCACTGCTAATTTTTGCATCCATTCATCTATTTCGGGAGATTTGTTTGGATCTGGTAAAAAATGAAAAGACAATTCTTTACATCTGGATTGCGAAGCTCCACAATTCAAAACGACGCAGTATTTCCCAACCGTCGTATAAAATTTTTCTAAATAAGCTACTTTCAGACAGCCGTAACAGTAACCGGAAGAAAAAGATTTCAATCCGATCACGTGACTTCCTCTAGCTGCTAGCTTCTTACCCACAATTCACGAGCACGCTGTCCAAAATTCAGCCATTTCTTTAACTGCATTTGTCACAACCAACAATGGCACAAAGATGGCACGCTATTGTAAAAACTGACCAATCATTTATTGTAGACTCTACTGCGCAGCCCACTCTGCACATGCATTTAACATGGCGATTGTCGAGCAAAGAAAATAAACAAAATGTCACTACAATACTAGAGATTACTTTTTTGTTAATGAGTTTATAGTTGTTTGTTTAGTTCATTTTAGCTTTATTAGGGCTAATATTAGACTTAATATTGCTAAATAACTGAAATTTGGCGAGAACTGTAGTTCTGGAATAAAAAAATGGCTGCTTGTTCCAATTGTTTATTTTGTGTTGCTAAATCAGTATCGTGAATCAGGAATTGAGGTCGCTCGTGATTGGTTGGTTTTGCAAGGACATTTGAGTTGCGTGCTTACTTCAACTTGAAGGTGAATTATATGACAGCGTCAAGAATTTTGTGTTGCAGTGACGCAACCAGCTTGCGTCGCGTCCGTTTATCTTTCGTTGCGACTAGTATAAACACAAAAGTGTAAGCATAGACATATATATTAGATGGACTGCGCACTCATAATGGCGCCCATGCTAAATGAGTTAGAGGAATCATTGAGAGAAAGTGACATGAAGGCAGTATTTACCAACCATCGTTTGGAAATTTTGTCAAAATTCAAATTTCAGGCAGCGATAGCAGCAACCGGAAGCAAAATTGCGTTAGGATCACATGACTTCCTCTAGCTGCTAGCCTCTTACCCACAATTCACAAGTTCGCAGTCCATCTAATATATGCCTACCTTTACGCTAGAGTTATTCATATTCTAGTTGATTTTTTACATGAATTTTAGCCGGCAGTAAAATTTCGGTTAAAGGTGAAATCGCTTACGACGAACATCAAAAGCGATCGAAAGTAAAGATGGCGCCAATTTTCCAGAAAAATATAATTTGGAATAATTTTACAGTAAACTAATTTAACATCGATATGGCGTTGCCTCCATCGAACTCTTATCTGGCCACAATTTAACCCTTAAGTTCCATACTAATCATCGGAGCTAAAATCTCTCGTGTCGTCTGGTCCCAATCTGCGTATGCTTCACGCACACATCCAACCATTTCGCTCCAATGAACGAAATCGCAGTGCAAAATGCAGCGATGCACACACACACACAGCGATTTGGTTAAATCATTTATCAGCATTCAGCATCTCTTACTTTTTAAACCCGAATTTATTTTTATTTCAAGAGAACATAAAACAATTTTCCCTGACAGCCATTGAAACATTTATTGAATATTAAATGAATAAACTGCTACTAACATCGACAAAATAGACATTTCTTCTCGTATTGACCGTTTTAAAGAGTACGCAAAAATGTAATTATAATTACAACCCAAAACGTTTTCGAGCATCGCTGGTTTTAGTTTCGTTGAACGCCGCTTACTAAATAAACACGAATATAGACGTTTTAAGCCGCTTGCGACATGTGCACCATCCAAAAACAAATATTCCACTTTCGCAACAAGATTCTACAGACGAAAACAAACCGCACGAAATTAAATCAAATTTATCGAGCAACGAAAGAAAAAAAAAATAAAAGCGCTGCAACTAGGGCTTAATCCCTGTTTATGTAATTACTTAAGTTTTGTTGACAAAGTGCGACCAAAATGATAAAAGTTAATTAAGTTTAATTGTCCCGCAGCTTGAAGCGAAGATGAAGAATAAATTAGACAGTGTTTAGGTCTAGTTGGAATAGATAAGAACGTAGTTTTAACCCTCTTCTTCCTCCACACCCCCCACACCCCCCACACCCCCACCCGCATCTTGTGCTCCTTTTTGTTATTAAATTTAGAGAAGATGAATTTTAATTTGTGAGCTGCGTATTAATTAGGGAGAGAAATGGATTGTAAGTGGTTTCACCTGTCAGAATCCATGCGAGTATGGTTTTGCAGTGTTAGAAAAGTAAAAATTTGTGCTGAAATTGCAGGTGAAAATTGCAAGGTGGTAATAACTCATGCGTGAATGTGTGTTTGCATTTGAAATGTAAAACGCTTTAAAGTGAACTTGTAGTGAGTGAAATGGAAATTTGTTTTTTTGCGTTTATCGGATACGAGGTTTTCGGGAAAAAATAGTTATTTGTGGAGTTTCTAGGGTTGTGACCGTCCAGCGCCATTTTGAATTCTCCACTTCATTCAAAATGGCGGCGAACGAGGTCGTTGCAAATCGCAATTTTTGGTCAGCAACGTCACAGTGACGTAAATAGTGGAATATTACCAGATTGGCTACGCTATTTTTCGATATAGCGTAAGCTCCGTTAGACTTATGAGTTTTCCACTATAGTTATAGGTGTAACGGGGAGGGGGGGGGGGTTTATAACGTAAAAGTACATGGTGCAAACTGCGTAATAAATCGTTCATTTTACTTATTTCACTTAGTTTTATTCATTTAAGCAAACTTTAAGTATTTGGTGTATTTCTCTTGTTTATATTGCATTTCACCGTTATTTCTTCCCTTAAATAAGACCACAGTAGTCGCATTCAAAAAGACTTTTAAGCTCAGACTAAACACAAACATTCAAATAAAATAAACATTTAACTGCAATTTTAAACAGCAGAAATTCTAAGCATGCTTTCTAGCATTTCGAAATTTAACAAACAGCTTTTGTTGCTCAAATGTCCGATTTAATTCCCCAAATTAATTTGGGGAATAACTTTGTTCTTCTTCCATTAAAAGTTAAAACATCGACTTTTTGAATGCAGCTACTGTTCATTGTAACACGATAACAAAAAAGATAAAATTCTCGAGTAATCAATACACTTATTTTTTTTCTCCCTTCCCTTTATCTCTGCAGATGCACATTCCATTCATGTTTACATGAACGATGTAATAGTGCAGTTTCTGCGACAAGGCTGTCATGGCAACAAGATAAATGGAGCAAAGTTTATCAAAGACTAGTAAGTAGGACAAAAATGATGCAGAAAAAGCGTTGGCTTATAAACAAGTCAAGAACTAGAGCCGAAAGTGGTGAATATAATTCTTGATTTATCGGGAGGCAAAGAGGCAAAAGGGACGAAAGAAATAATGGAGTTTTTAGCTTTAATGCGTTTAGTATTCCGTGTTGGTAGCGTGTTTAAGACGAAGGGATTCAGCCACGTGGTTATATTCGCGGGAATTGTGGCGAGAGGTAATAAAACTTTCGCATCAAAACGCAAACATTCGGATCGACCACAGATTCCGGTTCGGGATTCATATAGTGTTTGGAAATGGGAGTTTGCTCAGCCAATTCCTCCATATCACCTATGCGTCATTGCACATTTTTTTTAGTCGTTTTGTTCAATTTAGATATCGTATAGCTCCGACTAAAAGCCGGGCGTACACCGTAAATCCTCCGGTTGTACGCAGGCGCACAATAGACAAAATGGGATATTTCCCCGCACTAAATCCAATTTTGAGAAATTTTGAGAAATTGCCGCCGTCTCAAAATTATTCCAATATTCCCGTAAAATTAATAAAATAATATTTATTGGTTTAGTTGATAATAATATTCGCAAATACGTTTTCAGTAGTTTCTCTTTACACTTTCAACGCAAATATTATTGTCTGGTTACATACGGACTCCGTATATATAACTTTACTATACCTCGCCCGCGATATAGCGATATAAATGAAGAAGCGAGGAAAACACCTCCTTACTGTTCTTGATCTAACAGCCAAGATGACTGCTTGTTTATTTACCTTGCCAACTGTAGCTAGGGGAAAAGATAGGAGCTCTATTGTTTATAGTTGGCTCGCATTCTTAGAATGCGACCAACTCTCCAACTGCGCTGTTACGGGCAAACAATACAGTTGGAGTGGATTTCTAGTGGTGACGATACACCGCAATAACCAGACGATTTACGCTAATTTTTCATGAGGCTCGGTAGCTATTTGTACAAACCCAGCGCTTAATTGGACCCGGCGTTTAATGCAAATGACCCCCGAATGCTGCATTGACCAGACCACAATGCCGAGCTTTACAGTATTCGATTGGATTAAGTCTGTTGGTCAATTTAGACCCGCGTTTCAATTATCATCCCACACTCAATGACAGCATCAACAACCTAAACGTTCAATTAATATTTCTTAGGTTAGGAAAAAAAAAGAAGATGATTTGTGTCTTTTGGACATTTGGACGAATATCAGACCCGTTATTCACCCACCCCCGGTCCCCCAATTAGCCATCCAGCATGATTTTTCGCCCGGACGTGACCGTGGGCGCCCACTGCTATAAATCAAGCGCAGCCCCCATCACTGATCTTCAATTCAGCTGCAAATATTCGAAACCCCATTCCTTTCTTTTCCAATTGCACACGCTTCACAAGCGTTCACCAGCATTCATTAACCATTACCCATCTCGTTAAGCAAACTGGCAATAAATTACATTTGCATTTAAAAGGCCCTCTCTTAATTAACGATCAAACAAATCACAATCACAACCAACAAAACTAGCATTCAGCCATAAATAATATCAATTAATTATCCTTTCATCTCATTTTAACCAGCAATAAACCACGAGCCGTCTAACTCAAAATCCTCCGTTTGCAGGGGGTCTTTAAGACATATTTTGTCGACAATGTTAACACAGTTAACACGCACCTTATCGAGTTTAAGGAGGGCACTAAGTCAGCAGATAGCGAATCTTTTCCAATTTATCTGACAACGCTAACGTTATAATCCTGTTTGTGTTCACGAGTTAAGTGCCGGTGCTTGTTTGTTGCCCGTGGTTTCGGAGACATTCTTTAAGACTGGTTTAAAGAGATACACGAGGTTAAGCACGACCCTTTAGAAGGTGCAAGTGCAGCCATATTCAACTGTAACAAATCAAAAACAATTGTTTTCTAGAACAATCCCGATTTTTCAGCAATTCGGCGTATTGTTTTTAGAACAACACCTGCTGTGTTTACTTTAATTTCAAAGCGTGAAAGTGCGTCGATTGATTTTACGCGTTGGTTGAAATCAAATAAACGAGTCTAAATGGCTTTTCGAATTCAGTTAGTGTGATGACGTGCAATCTCGGACCCGGAATATTTTTTTTGATACCGAAATTCTGGTGTGTGGGTCAAGATCTGAATACTAGGTTTTCGATATTAACAATTTTTGAAAAAACGATACGATACAAATTGAGCTGAAAAAATTGATTTCCGAGTTTGGAATTTTATATCTGGCACCATTGCAAAGTTAAAAGCAAAAAAAAAACAAAAAAAAAGTTTTTTCCGACTAAAAAGTGGTTGGGAAATTGTTTTTCGCCAGATATGCAAATTCCAACCTCGAAAATCGTTGTTTTAGATTTTTTTCAAATCGATCCAGCAAGTTTCCGGCACTTTTTATTTTTGTAAAAACACCGTGGTCACAATCAGCCAAAAATTAAAGTGTGCTGGATACAACGCAAAATGAGCTAAAATTCATTTCTGGATGTCGGAAATTGCATACAAGCCAAAAAAAAAAATAAAAATCTTTTCCACCAATTCCCAATGCTAGAATAAAAAAAATTAAAAAAATCCAGTACCGAAATCCCAGTACCAAAAAAATGGTCCGGTATTGCGTGTCCACACTGCCAGGGGTGGTTTTAGACCTAGCAAAATAGACGTGTGTGCTTCAAAATCCTAAAAATCAAATCCTAAAATGCTCAACAAAAACAAAATTGTAGAATTAGGGTCCCCCAAGAGCAAATTTACACTCGCAGTTGTGAAAAAATTCTTAAAAAAATAATACCGGCCAAAATAATATTCAAATTAGGACCCCAAAAAAGGTTGCAAAAAAGACCGCTAGACCGTAAATCCACCTCTGGGACCTCAAAGTCACTCTGCCTAGAGCCTCGAGTAGTGTAAAACTGCCATTGCACCGCTGCAACTCCACCAACCATTAGTCACGTCCTTAATTATGCCAAAACTCCCTAATCTCTATCTCAACTTCAATATATAATGATATTCCCAATCAAAACACAGGACAAATGCACACCCAAATTGCTCATATAAAAATCAATAAATATTTTTTTTCTTTCTACTAACCTACAGAATTAAATCCTTGTTTACCTAAACATCATTCTGTTTGCTTCGGATGCTTCCAATATTCAACTTTTTTTATTAAACTTCCTATAAAAAAACAAAATTGAAAATCATAAATTAGATGAAAATAAAAATACTTTGTAAGACATTTTTTTTTTCTTGCTTCAGTTTGAATAAATAGAGGCGCGTATACCCGCTGTTTAGAGCGCATATAAATAAAGCAGTCACAGTTGCTGTTATTGCTTTTATTCAATAAGCAATTTCACCTAATCCAGGCACAAACCGATTTCATTTGATTAATTGCCTCGTGTTGCACTTTTAATAACTTGAGCAATAAAACTCTTAGCCATAAAAATCATGTTTTCCAATTCTAAAATGAAAAAAAGTAAATAAATAAATTTAACAAATTTGACTAAATATACCTAAAGAATTTATTAGCACGTGTCACAAAAGGTTAAAAATCACACAAAATGTAAAAAAAAAAAAAAAAACTTGTCACATTTTTTAATTAATGCATTTTGATGCATTAAATCTATCAAAGATGGCAGCGCTCAACGTTGTTCTTTGTTTTGAAATATCGCCCGCACAAATCAATTGGGTTGACTTATACGATATGTTTGATGTTCAGCACGATGGGGGTCATTAACGACTAGTAATAAGGTTCCGAAGAGAATTTATAAATGAAATAATCCAAATTATAATATTTGGCTCTTTGTGTACCTCAGGTATCATTCCAGACGATTTTGTATTCATTGGAACCCAAAATAAGAGACGTGTGTTTACCGTTTCTTGTAAATTTATGATGTCGAATGATTTTTTTATTATTTCCGCACTCCGTGCTAACGGTTGAGAAACAGAATAACACAGAACGGACACTTCGCCCTCCTGCCTTTGATGTTTAGTGAAGCTATTGTTACGTCACAAACGTCACAAACGTCAGAGACAACATCAGCGCAACCCGTGGCGGCGATGGTGATTTTCATGGGAGCGTATGTAAATAACACGAAAAAGCAAGTTTTTGCTTCTGTTTTTGTTGGGTATTCTATAAAATAAATTGAAAAAAATAAATTGAAAAAAATAAATTGCTATTAGGTATGTTGTCTTCACTATATTTATTCAATATTTATTATTGGCTAGTAATTTTTAAATATTTTATTTTTTTATTTTTCTCATTTCTCCTTTAATTTTTTTTTAAAACTTTCTATGAATTTTTATCTTAAAAAAAAACATATTAAATAATTTAGCATTTTTACAGGGAGAGGGAAATAGAATACCGGTTTGGTTGTTTGTTAAGGTGCGCATAGTTTGGGAAATATTGTCTTTTCCAATAATGTCAGTAAAATTTTGAAGAAAAATTTTTTCACACAGCTCTATAAATTTAATAAAAGCTTCACTTGGCATATGTAAGTGATGAAAATTAATTTATTTATTTATTCTTAAAAATTAATTTATTCAGTACTTGAAAATTAATTTCTTGATAATTTATTTACTTTTACTTCTTTATTATTTAATTACATTAAAGCATCCTTTCCATTTGGGAATTTAAAAAAACTCTGCAATTGCAAAGCATTGATGGCCCCATGTTGTCTCTCCACTACCAGAGAGTTGTTGGCTCTGCCCATCTTCAAGATGGCGGTGAAGTGTCCGTTCTGTGGTTGAGAATACGCAACTGTTATCAGTTCCGCAGTCGACAACATGACGCGCTGTGATTGGTTGTGGATTGAATAAATCAAATTTTTTATTTTCATCATTTTCAGTATAATTTGAAGGAAGTTTAATAAATTGTTCAGAATTATTGGCAATAAATTACGTTTTAGCTCGTAAGAATAATTCAAAATTGAGTCATTTTAAGCATACTACCGCCTAGCGGTGATGCGGTCAACTAAACTTCACACGTATACTAAAATACATTTTATTTTTCAGTTTTGTTTTTGTACATCAAGGATACCACATCGTCAACAGAAATTTCCAATTCATATTCGCCACCACTTACAATCGGACGTGTTTCGTCAAGTTAATCTGGTTATGTTTCAAAAACATGGAAACTGACACAGGTAAAAACTCAACATCACGTGACACAAACATCGTCGAAATTAAATTCTTCAAATATCAAAATTGATTAAAAACAAATCCAAAAAAAAAAAAAAAAAAAAAAAAAAAAAAAAAAAAAAAAAAACTAAAATTTTAATCAAATAAAATTCAAGTAATCCCAAACAAAATCACAACACCCACACAAAATCTGATTAATGAAATTCCTCGGGACTGCTGTCGGCCATTTTGATTGAGAACGGAGCAGATTACCAGCCCAATCTTCGCACATTACATTCAGTGATGAGCTTTTTCCCAAACATACTTTTTTCCAAACTGTCTACGAGTAAATTGATTCTTTCACGAGATAATTGAAAAGAGGTGGTGGGTAGTCTGGCTACGAGATAATTCCCAGATATGTCCGACAGCAGATGGCGCGCAACGCGCCGAGACACACAACACAATTAAATTGGAGATTTTTCGAGTTAACGTGCAAAATTCAACTGAATCCGAAACGTGTCAATTAGATTTCGTGCGATCCATCACGCTCCAATAGTAATTGTTAAACGTGGAAATTGATTTGCTTAGAAAATTCAAATTTGTGACAGCCCCGCACCGATCTGATGCTTTTATTCACTGCTGCATTTTGATTGGTTGCTAAGTTTGCCACTGAATTATGCAGGTTTTTCTGAGGAATTAGTCATTGCACCAAGCATGCAACTCGTGGCATTATGAGCCTCGTTATTTATTTAAAAACTCAAGAAAGCGTCAAGTTTGATAATACCATGTAGGCATGAATACTTTAGTTTGTGCAATACTGTAGGTGTTGCACTTTTGACGGAAAAATTGAAAAACAATGGAAGCAAAGTCAACAAGTCGCGCCCCGCAGTGGTCCGTTTGGCTTTGGCTAAGGCCCAAAAAACCCCAAGCTGTCGGTTTTTGAGTCCCAGGCGTGGCAACCCCCACATGGTCCGTGACTATACCCCACCAGAAGGAGTCGCTTGGTTGATGACGTCACTGCCCGTCAACCAGGTGCAACCCCCATCGCACCGAAGGGAAGTTGCTGGTTTATGATATGATAGTCAATCAACCAAATAGGGAAAAGTACCAGCAAAATGGTGCAGGAGTAACCCTTATACGTTAAGTAAAGATACGCTTGTATTAAAAACTGCGTCCATCTTTCACTAGTCTAACATTTATTTTATTTTTTTTAGCGTAAAGTTCAATAAAAATTTGAATTTTAAATAATTCACTATATCTCAGTCAATACAACTACATTTTGAATTAAATCCAAAAATCTAAAAATTTAAGCAAATCTCAAAATAAATCCCTAAATTTCTACATAATTCCCTAAATCTCTAATTCTCTAAATAAATCCCTAAATCTCTAAATAAATCTATAAATCCCAAATAAATCTATAAATCTCAAATAAATCATTTACAAATTTTTAAATCTTAAAACTTGCCAATGCCACCCGGATGAGCCTTATCGAGATTCAGGACCAATGCTGATTTTACTGAATCTCAATGGTTTTTCATGCCTCTGGTGAGCAAACGTACAAAACGACAACTTTACCATTAAGCTCCGGCTTAGTCAACGGCGTAATCCATTACGCCTTTATCTCTTTAGCATCCAGAGTTTTACGATTTGCATTGATTACACCGTTTGCTAGTCAAATAAAAAAAAAAAAAAAAATATTCTCCATTCCAATATACTTTTAATCATTATTCGATTGAACACCATTAAATCCCATCTGCACTTACGCACAATTTCAATGTGGGAGCGATGGAACGAGTTTCTGTTTAGCTATACACAAACAAAACAAAAACAAAAAAGAGGAAAAAGTAAAAACACTAAGCTGCCTCGATCCAAGTTACATTTAAATAAAATGGAATAAGAAAATCTGCAAAACAATTTTTTTTCCATCTCCTCTTTACATTCACCGCACATCCTCCGAAATGAATTTTTAAATCCAAATCCTCGCTAATAGACTCCACATTTCAGCGCACAAGTCTGTCCCCAGACGGGGATTTGGTAATTTCTGTTCACTCTTATTCATTTCTAAATTCACTTTGCTCTTTGCAAATAAATCAGGTGGGGCGTGGTGGATACGGGGCAAGTTGAAAATTTGATGCGCAAGCACATGCGCAAATGACGCGCGTCAAAGCGCATCAGCTGATGCCTTTTATGGAGCACTATCTCCATCTTAATCCAGAAAAAACCTTAAGTTCTGCAAGTGCATCCTAAACTTAATGTTCTGTCCTTATCATCAGCACTCGGCATCGAAGATTCAATTTTGCCACTAAAAGAAGAGAAGAAAAAAAAATGTGTGGGCCAGCAAAAAACAAGATGGCCTCCTCCTCCTCCCTCTCGGCCTCATTTTTCCACTCTCTTTTGCTTATTGGTCCGATAACATTTTTATTTCCTTATGAATGCTGCTTACCTATCGGCTTTTTCACCGATACAAAGGAACTGCTCCTATAAAAGCGAGAAGATCATTTTTCAAAGCGCAATCTTCTGACAGGATTAAATAGCATCGACCATCGAGTGCAAGTGCAGTGGGCCGTCAACATCTCAGCTCTCTCAGATTGAGCACGAAAACGGGTTAGATGAATCTTTTCAAAACGCCGCATAAAATCTCATCATTAAGTCGTAGACTGGTGGAAAAAGTCCAATCATTTTCAAATGGAGAACTAAACAAACAGCTTGCAATGCTTTTTCCCAACATCAACGACCAATCAGGAACTGGGCGACCAGTGGTAGTTAGTTGTACGGGGCCTCGCAAATGGTAAAACCGCCACTACCACTTCTCTTTAAAGGGACAGTTCGGCTATTACAAGTTTGATAGGTAAAATACGCATTAGTTGTTAGAAATTACATTTGTAAAGCCTGGTTCACACTTGCGATTACGTCGCGCGGATACGAGCATGCAGACTGCGTATCCGCAAAATAGATTTGAGCGGGTTCACACAACAATTGCGAATCGCTAGCGATTTTTAGTCCAAACAATCCCACAATTCCATAATCAGTAGTATTGAAACGAGGAGCCATGTTTGAAATGTGACGTCATCAGATGCCTTTTGATTGGCTGCGGAAAAAAATCGCGTGGAAAAATAGAAATAAATCCTATTTCAAAAATCCGCCAACAATCCGCATTTTTAACAGGAAGTGACGTGTGTTACGTCATTTTTAGGCGCGTATCCGCGACGTAATCGCTAGTGTGAACCAGGCTTAACTTGCGAGTATTAAAACGCCGCTGATTGCACGATATTTTTTAAAAAAATGTCATTTTATCATCTCGTTTTTAATCCAATATGGCGGACAAAGCAAAATTTTAAAAAAATCGTGCGATTGTTTTTGGAGGCTTCAATAATTATTGATTTTATGATTAATGCAAAATGACAAAATTGCAAAATCATACGTCAATTTGACACTAGATGGCCACAAGCTGCAGCGGTTCCATCTGGTGCTCGAAACTCGAATTAAAAATGGTGTTGCAGCCGTAAAAGGTTTGAAGGGAGACTGGATTTCGTTAGCGTTTCTACTAATTCTCCGCATTTACTCACAACGAAATCATTCCAGCGGCTTGCCAAGTTGAGATAAATAAATCTCAGGTGCCAAGTGAACAAACCGGAACGAAAACCGTTTCTAAATTTATGTTTTGTCGCGTGTCTTAAGTACAAATTGAACCAAATTGGCGTCACCCAGAAGTCGCGACGTTTAAAGAAAGTGGATAAAAATAGGTCCTAATTGCATTTAAAATGCCTTTTTATTCAACAATACATCCTGGTAATAATGAATTAACCCGATTGTTATTCTGGTGACATCTGGTGGCAAATTTGTCTCGACGCGACACCATCAAAATCAATAAACCTCAGAATTTTTCTCTTTGAATTAGATCGGAAAGCCGTGAATAAACGCCCTGGCGATTAATTGTTTTTGAGACCTGATCTGCATACGCTTAATAAGATTAATTAGAAGTAAAATAATTTTTAATGAAATTTTAGGCCTAAAAATATAATTTATACACAAAACTGTTCCTGTAAGTCTAAAAGTGCAATTTTATTCATGGAACTAACATCTTTACGTCTGAAAATAAAATTTTATACATTAAATCACACTTTTTAGATCTAAAAATGGAATTGTACGCACAAAACTGTACATTGTATGCACAAAACTGCACTTTTTAAACCTAAAAAATAAAATTGTATGCAGAAAAAATAAAATGGTATGCAGAAAAAATAAAATTTTATGCAGAAAAAATAAAATTTTATGCAGAAAAAATAAAATTTTATGCAGAAAAATACATTTTATGCATAAAACTGCACTTTTCATTAACAAAACTACACTTTTTAGACCTATAAATGAAAATTTATGCACAAAACTACATTTTATACACAAAACTGTACATGTTATGCACAAAACTGTATATTTTATGCACAAAACTGTACATTTTATGCACAAAACTGTACGTTTTATGCACAAAACTACATTTTATGCACAAAACTGTACATTTTATGCACAAAGCTGTACATTTTATGCACAAAACTGTACATTTTATGCACAAAACTGTACATTTTATGCACAAAACTGTACATTTTATGCACAAAACTACACTTTATGCACAAAACTGCACTTTTTAGACCTCAAAATGGAATTTTATGCACAGAACAGTCCATTTTATTCGCAAATCCGTACATTTAGAAAGTTTATTCCGTTTATTTCATAAATTCCCATTGACCCTACTAACCCCTACACAGACCAGGTCACAATTCAAAGCTTTACGGCAACACACGTTTTTCCTCAACTCAATCAATTAACGATCCAAAAACCTCCAAAAACCTCCCAAAACAAAAAAAAAAAAAAACAAAAAAAAAAAACACCAACGCGTGACAACACGAATTACCTGCACTTTTCGAGTACGAATGACTCTCGTAGGACCGTGTCACCGACATTTTGGGCGGGCAACCATCCAAAGGCAATTGACCCTCCTGGAATTAACCAAAAAAAAAAAAAAACAAGATTTAATCGATCTCCTCGCTACATTTGATCAACAAGCGCCGAATTTGCCAACACGCGAACCTGCCAAAAGATTACGTCACTCAACGCCGGCTTAACGACTGAAATTACCTTACGAATATCGCACCGATGAATAACCGATGCGCAGCAACTGGTAGCTAGTGAGTGGTGAGTGAGCGACTCGTGCGAAAGATAATCGCTAAAATAAAGCTAAATTGGGAGCTCCAACGCACCCCTGGTCTCGTTCTCGAGCAAAGAGTTTAAGCACTCGCGGAGACCTTGTCCCACTTTCGGCGATTCGCGGCGCCCAAACCTCCTACTATTACAGGGAGTTGTTTGTATTGTCGACGATTACGATGTCAACTTCTTGAATTAAAGCGTCGTGTTAACGACGCCGTGTTAGCGACGCTAACACAATGCTTTAATTCAACAAGGTAGAAAATTTGACATAGGTAAAAATAGGTTAGGTCAGGTTAGGATAGGTTAAGTTAGGCGTCGACAATACGTACTAGTCGACAACACAAACCCTGTCCGCTACCATGAACCAAGGATAACATAGACACGTCTCCGTGTGTTATTTCCTATGGATAGGTGGTTCTGTGCTCCGATTCGCTGAAGGCAGTCACATGTGTCACACCATTGCATTGTGGGTTTTCCTCAGTAACAACAAATAAACTGTTACA
>JAQFXT010000689.1:0-28399 GCA_034683725.1 Strigamia crassipes | reverse complement strand
AAGTATCCGATCTAGTCCTATGTATAAAGTAACGTGTATCGTATTCATAATAGCCAAATGTCGGCATAGAGCCATGTATAAATGTATGTTTGATCGATGGCCGATAACCGTAATCACGGTTATCCTAGCCTACAATAAATGTAATGTATTGAGAACCACTCGTTTCCTTATTCCTCGTAAGTACTCACACTGATTTACCAAATGGTGATCGTGACTACCCAAATAATACAACCCCAGAAAGTCATCGTCACAGCGCTTCGTATAGTTCTATTCTTTCCGCCATTTCAGACAACGTGGTCGGGAATAACGTTAACAATTTGTCTTTTATTGGTGCTTTTAATCCCTGAAACATATAATTGATTTTTTGTGTTTCGGATAGAGGTGATCTTGCAAATGCGTGGAGGGTATTAAGCACTGTTACTGAATGACTTCGAAATTTGTTTTTAAGTTCATCACTCCAGAAATCCTAATCTTTCTTTGGATTCTGTTGCAATTTCTCAATAAATCATGATAATCCATCTGTTTCTAGTACTATCGCTAATTGTTTTACTCTTTCACTGTCCGATGGTATGACTGCTTTATATGCTATTATCCATTCATCAATGTTTCCAATTTTGGTATTATAGTTTACTGGGTTTCTCTTTTGCACCACTAATCCTTGCAATAATTGTTCTAAATTTGTTGTAGATGTAAATGTAGCTGCAGCCATCGTAGTTGATAGTTGTTGTTTGCCAATATCCTTTGTGTCGAACGTTGTGTCGAACGTTGTGTCGAAGAATTCCTCTTCCTTAGAGTTTCACTTTTTATTGGTTTCCTTCTGTCTGTAATCGTTGATTGTTCCGTTTTGTCCTTTTTGATTACTGGGCTTTCGCCAATTAAATAATCTGCTATTACTTTCGGGAGATTATAGCGTTTTTCTGCAATTTTAAAATTGCACAATCACTTTCACTTTCACAAACACTTTCACTATAATGCATAACACTACACTGTCACTATCTGAAATATAAATAAATGTATTATGCATTCACTAAACATTTTCAATAATACAAAATGTTCAATTCAATTCAAAATTCACTTTCACTAATACATTTCACAATATCTATTCACATTAAATTAATTAACTACACTGTAATATAATATATAACATAATATTTAAATTCCATATTAACTGCTAATATATTATTCAAACTCACTATCATATATTCACTTTCAAATATTCAATTTTTTCAAATATTCAAATTTCAGTATCTAATATAATATTCATAAAAACAATTTCTGTCTTCATCGAATTCTATCCGTTTTCTTTTATTTTATTCAAATTAGGGGTAATTTTCTACTAAAATTTGTATTTTTTTTCTATTTTCACTACTTATTTGTACTTTTTAATGGATCTTATTAAAGATACTGCATCTCCACCACTTTGTTACATATGCGTGGAGATGAGTTCGCACTCGTAGCAGGTTATACGGATAAAACTGAATAAAAGGTGACAACTTATTTGTATTCAAAATAGACACTTCATTTATTCTGTGAACAAAATAATCTTATATCAAAAGAAATAAATCTGTACAAATGAAATCTATACAATCTAAATCCTTAATTTTTAAGAGATAATATAACACACTTAACACTAATAAATCAATTCAATAAACACTTAACAAGTGAATTCACTTAAACACTTATAACTAACAAATAATAATTTGATAAAGTAAGGCAGGTAATATAACGTTTCAGAAGAAGGAGCATGAATCCTGAGCCAGACTCTCTGCGAGCCGACTATGAAAACCATCTCCCATTGTAATTCAACCTCTCTCTTTCATTCTCAAAAGAGAACTGACTTTAATAGCTCTCTAAGTTATTTATGTTAACTTCTATTCTATTTTTTAACAGAGTAGAATGATCCCATGACGCGACATAACTCAATATTTGTGCCAAGCGATTCTAACGCCATCTATTGGCAGAATAACAAAACTTATTACTAGAAATTCGCTGTTTAATGCCCACCGGCATACGGTGCGGCTTGAACACAAATTCTGATATTGAATTTTGATATTTTGCTATGTTCCGCCTTGTTCCGCCGTTCCTCAAAATCGCGCCTGTTTCTCGGTTCCAGGTTTTCAAAAAATCCGGATGTTCTGCCGTTCCGCCGTTTTCCAAAAATCCGGATGTTTCGCCGTTCCGCCATGTTCCTCAGAATATCCTGTGCCGCAGTGGAAGGAATATCGTCTGCAGGAAGGAATGCTCTGTAAAGAACCTTTGAAACATTTTAAAATGTTTTAACTTTTCTGTAGTTAATTATTGAAAGCATCGGATTGGTATTTCCGACTGCTGGAAATGGATCTGATTCTGGATCATTTGGTAGTTAATATAGACTTCCCTTTAGTTAAAATTTATAATACTGTAAATTCCTGGTAGTAGTATTCGATGGCTTACCACCGTTTTCTATTGGATTAACAATTTTTCAATTCTAAATCAAATATTTGATTTATGTCGTCCATCTTATCTCTTGGAATGTTTGGAATTTCAATGAGGAATTCCAAATCATTTCTTTGAGATTGAGGAAGTTATGACTTATAAAGTTGTCTAATTGTATTTATCCAATTGAATCATATGTTAATACTAAAATTAGGTTTTTATTAAAAAAAGCCAGCTCAAGTATACAATTTTCATACTTTAGCCTTGATTGGGGAATTGGTTATTTACAATGCCTCTCTTTTCTTGGAAATTTGTAAAGCGGGATTTAAATTATCCTTTTTATTTATTAAAACAAAAAATAATTTGTTTGTCCAAATAATTTATCCAAACTTTTCCAATTCTGGGGTTCTACATTCGAATGAATGTAGTAATTATTTCCCTTCGGTTAGGTTTTACAATAATATAATTTCACCGTGTGGTAATATTAAATTGTTGTATCACTGATTTTTCAGGTTCCGAATCTTATTTAAACCTAATATTTGGTTTAACTTTGTCGTCCTCTGGAACTCCGTAAAAAAATACTGAATCAAATAATCTAGAAAAATTAGATGACACGTTTATCCTGCGTTGAGATTGGTGGACTTCGATTATTTGGAATTTCCCAAATTTGCTATCTGATTTACGAAATTCCTTTTTTATAAGATAAATATTTTATCCAAACTCATTTCTGGTTTACATATTCTCTTGTTTTATTTGATTCTGGTTTACATACTCTCTTGTTTTTTCTGAATTCATAATGTTACAAACCCTTTACAATGGTATTCGATTGATTACCACCATTTTCTGTAGATCAAGAACTTTTCAATTCTTAAATCCGATATCTGATTCCGTTGGAATGTTCAGAATTTTGTAAAAACTTCTAGATCATTTCCTTCAGAATAAGCATGATGGGACTTTATAAAATTATCCATTTTTATTTTTGATAAATTATATATCGACACAGATTTACATTTTCAAAGAAAAATAACAGTACAATTATACAATCAAAATTTCTAGAACATAAAATCAAAGAAGGCAAAAATATATATTAACACTTTCTTAACCCTAAAGTGAGTTTTTGAATTCAAACGGTAGTTTAAACGTAAAAATCACAACAGAGAAGATTCCCACATTCTCGCGATAAACAAAGGTTTGATAAAAACCTATTTTTCGCCGCGAAAATGTTTTTAATCCCTACATAAAATATTTGTCAATTTAAATATCTCAAATAACAATTTTACAATTGGTGTTAGAGTCATACAAATGCGACCAATCTCGGTAGAACCTCTACTATAGAACCTTTAATGTCGACTTGGCGTGGGTATTTCGGGGGAAATACCACAACACAAAAACCTCAACTAGACATTTTAAACCAAAAGCTGAGAGATTGAGCTTGTAAATGAGATAAATAAATAAGACACAGAGTTTATCCAAACATGCGCACCATTTATTGTCTTAAGGAGGTTAATTCAGGCATGAATTATCCCCGGCAATATAAAGTAATCACTTCTAAACATGAACTATGCCAGCAAATAGCTACTTACTATTATGACTAACAATCAGAGCTCGAAGTTCTTTACTAAAAGTAAAGAGCTTCGAGCTCTATTCAGATTTAATAAATACTTATAACCTGCCTGTTGTGAATAAATAATTAGATAGAGTGGGGGCCCATCGTGGAAACCATTCCAATGACTTAAAGAAGAGATCCTGTCTCTTCTTGTCCACTTATCTGGCCATCTTGACCGCTTTAACCCACTCTTCGTTAGCATCGACAAAAGAAAGTTTCAACTACACTCAAAAGCACAAACGAGATCATAAATATCCAATACACACAGGTAAAGTGTGGATAAGATTGCATTGACATTTAACGCGCTCTTCACCACACAAGTTCATCACCCACACAAGATCTCACCAACGCACGATCTCCTCAACACAGGATCTATATAAGACCTAAGATGTAGTTTCAACAATCTCAGGTCTGTTCAAATCAAGTTCGAGGTAAGCGAGCGAGCAATTATTTTTGATAAAACCTCGCTATTTATACTAGCAAGAGGATTGGTTGGAGATTATCCAATCTCCAATAAAACAGTAGTTCCTGTTAAATCCCTCCAATCGGACAGATTTATCCAAGAATCCCTCCTATCCGGGAGGATCTCTCGGAAATACCCTTGTACGGGAGTATCTAGGATTAAGGGTCATGTGACCTTTAATTCCCTTTTTGATGACGTCGTACGAAAGGAATGGCCAATTTACACCTATCTATTAGTTATTTTGACCAAGGAGGGATAAATACGGCAGTGCTTATCACCTTTACTTATTCTATTCTCGTAATAAGTAATATTTATTGCGTTGGCATACATAATTTGCACTTTAATCGCGTGCACAATTCGACTTTGGCACAATTCAAAAAAATAGGGCGCTTTTGAAACAAAACATAACTTTTTGACAATAGATGTAGCCAAGATGGCAGCCCACATGGTAATAAATGTTTTTTTTGTTTTGTTTTGTTGTGTTTCTTTAACCTGTTTGACTCGTGTGAGAGTTGGAACGGAAGTCTACTGCCAACTCGCGCTCACGTTCGTAAATCATTTTGAAACGCACCCACGGATATACGTCGCGCCATTTGGTTGCCTGAATGCGCGCATCATCGTGAAGTGTCATTGGACGGCAAAGCTTCCACCGCTGTTCCCGCATAAGTTTTCTGACAATTTCAGTGCTATTCTATCCGGTACATGTTGGAGAAGATATACGGGAAGTGACTTCAGCCACCTAAAATTTTCTGTTTTTCTTGTTTTGATTATATTTTCTGTTTTAACCGTGTTGTATCAGACAACTAATATCGTGTTTAGGTCTATTACATACTGTTATGAGGAATAAAATTGAAACAAATAAAAATAACAATATTCCATGCTTTTTCGTTCATTTAAAAATGATCGTGTGTTTAATGCTCTCTCAGATATAAATACTGTGCAAATTAATATTACACTGGACGTAAAAGATGATGGACTAGAGCAGTTTACAGTCAGCTTTATAATGAAACCGGTAAATGTATAAATATAAACAAAATTTGGATGAAAATTAAAAGAAACAAAAAAATATACGAAAAATTAGATTTCACAAAACAAACGTTTTTGCCAACAACTTATTTTC
The DNA here is from genome assembly GCA_034683725.1 of Strigamia crassipes. NCBI lineage: Eukaryota > Metazoa > Arthropoda > Chilopoda > Geophilomorpha > Linotaeniidae > Strigamia > Strigamia crassipes. The sequence continues at coordinate 22,795 of JAQFXT010000689.1, read as the reverse complement.
ATTGCACGCACGGATGATTCCGAAAAAACATATGATTTTAAATAGACTGCCCAATTAAAAAATAAAATATTTAAAAAATAAAAATAGAATTGATTACAATGTCAGATTGATATGTCTTTACAAATATGCTTACGGTTGGTTATCTTTATTCTAATTAATTGACTCGCTTTTATTGAAACTGCATTTGAAAAATGTATCCTTAGAATAAATAATTGCCTATTATATACATATTCAAGTAACCAATAAAAATAAATTAATTTCCAATCACAGTGAATAAAAAAATCTCAGCACTTACCTATCTTGACAAAAATCAAAACAATCAATATCTTATCAAACATGATTAGAATTAAAAAAATTGTTCCCTTTTCCTGTGACACGAATTGAGACACGGCAACTGTTCAGGTAGTTTGCTGTGGAAAGCGATGCGGAGCAGTATTAGCAGTGCATTTATTCCAAGTTTAGATATTATTTATTTCATCTCAAGTTTATAGTTCATATATACACAGGATTTTCTTGACCTGTCAATAGCCTGAACATAGATGTGGGCATAGTTTTCATCAAAATTTCTCCAACTGATGTAGCCAGCAAATTGACAATACGTTCGTGCGGCACAGCTACTACGCTTTGCCCATTTATTTCAATTATTCTGTGTCCCACTCGAACTCCACCTCGCTCCGCAATTCCACCACGTAAAAGGCTGCAGATCTAAAATTAAATGACACAAATTTGTACATATAACTAAATTTCCTATTTAAATATTTTAGCAGCAATACAAGTTAATTCATTCACTTAAGCAATGCATTTAGATGGCATTTAGATGGCATTTAGATGGCATTTAGATGGCATTTAGATGGCATTTAGATCCCTTTCGGTATATTTAATACACACTTTAATGATACACATTCTAGTTAATCCTGGTGAGCTGAAATAAATGAATAAAATATTGATTGGGCACATGTATTAAGAACAAATATTATTCATGAATTTTGATTAGTTCCATTGAACTAACTGTGGGATGAGTGAGAAAAAAATGAAAAGTTTGGTCGAAAACATGGAGCGCTCCAAAATTACATTTTAACACTAGGTGGCAGCACATTATCGTAAACAATTTACCAGGACTGCATAAGCGATTGCAGAGATACAGAAAAATATCTAACTTAACTGAACCTAACCTAACCTAAAGAAATAAAAATAAAAACAATTATTAAATCACATTAATTACTCACTGTGAGTAATTAATTTGATTTAATAATTGTTATTTAGGTTAGCTTAGGTAAGGTTAGGTTAGGTTAGGTTAGGTTATTTTTCCACCTGGTGTTAAAACGTAATTTTGGAGCGCTCCAATGAAGCGAGGGGCTCCATGTTTTCTATCCACGGTAGCCAAAATGAAAGTTCAAAAATTACCAACTAAACTAGAAATTCAAAATCAAAATTTGGCAAAGGATAGTAAATTCAGTTGGTAAACATTGAAATCAGGAAAACCACATTGGAAAGACATCAGTGGATGAACAGCAATTAATTATGGCCACACGACAATTTTCAAGGAACTATTACTCATCTACAGTTCGCATCTGGTATCTTGAAGCTAAATTCGTACTGCACAGCCCATTCTGAGCATACGATTTACAAATTCCAGTTGTTTTTTTTAGCAATATTAACCCTTGGAGGCATAAGGTAAAATTATGCCAACAACCTTGTGACCGTTTAAAACCGTCGTAAAACAAAAAATTGACACTAGATGGCGCAATTGCGCCAAGTGACGTCAGAATTTGCAGAATTCATAAAACGCCAGTTTTGTACAATTAAGACATAAAAACACACGTTTTATGTCTAGAAGAATAGAAAAAAATATATACTATCTATTAGTTGATATTAGAATATATTTTATTAAGTTTCTGCACCAATTCAATAGAATTGGTAAAGTTTGCTAAACACCTGTTAGGGACTAGCCACCCCTTTCTAAAGGATTAAGATATGCATCTGTGTATCCTAATCCGATGGACCCCTGGACAGCGAAAGTGTCCCCGGTATCCATTTCCTGTGTACTGGGTATCCATATCCTCTATCCCCTGATTGGAGGGATTCCCAGAGCCAGTGTTCCAATTGGAACACTGAGATAATCCTAATGCTGGCCCCAGTATATAAAGTGGTTTCCAACTGGAATCATTCCCTTGGCACTGATTACTGAAACTGAACTAAATTGAGAATATATGTTGCATCTATCTAACAAATAGGTGTAGTTTTCCTCCGATGATGAAGACGCCTGACCATTGCTGTGGTCAGAAGCCGTTACGTACGTTGCCGGTCCTATCGATTGATGCCGTCATACGCACTGAATGTGTGCCCCACGGCGCGGTACGAATGGTGAAGCCGCCACATATATCTGAATACCATGCGGACGCACGATGTTGGCTGATATTGTGTAGTGATAGTAATTCCTTGCCCTGCTTAACTCGAATACCCTCCTTGCTGGATGAAGAAGAAAGTTAAGCGTGGCCGAATCCCCAGTCTCGCCGCATTTAGCGGCAAGATTTCCAACACCGACATGTATTGGGTGAATACCGACTGCTGCAATCGACGTGTAGCCCCGTACGTATCCAATGCCTTTCCCATCTCAGTTTTACAGTTAAACCTAATGTTTATCCCGAAACGATGTTGTTGTGGCAATGCAGCACAAAACGAACTCCGGATACCCGAAGACAAGTCTACACAGAAGAACCAACCTCTCGCTCGAGCTAAGTATTCGATCTAGTCCCATGTATAATTTTAGCGTACATTTTAAGAGCCAAATGTCGGCATAGTTTCTGTATAGTATTTATTATCTGTTTGCGTAACCGATAACCGCAACTGCGGTTATCACTGGTTACAATAAATGTAGTGTATTGAGAACCAACTGTCTCCTTACTTCTTGCACAACTCTTACTCAGGATTTACCAGTTAATGTCGTGACTACCGAATTGACCTGTCATACATCACACGACGCATGGATAGGCTTAATAGTTCTAGCCCCAGAATGTCATCGTTACAACCTTAGCTGTTTAGGGACAAGTTTCAGGTCCATTGGTAAAAGCATTATTTTATTTTTAGCAGTTTGCTACAATTGTATACACGGGGCTAAATTCAATATGCGTAAATGATTACCGGGGCCTCTGCTGGTGAACGATTGAAACTGTTAGCTAAAGTTGTTAGTTGAAGCGCTCTTTACAAATGCAGTGAAGCCATTTTAATTGTTATGCTGGAGTTTGAAAAGGCAGAAAATTTCCAAATTAAACAATTAAATAAATAAATGAACAATGACTACAAATTTCACCAGAGATGCAGTTTATTAGTATATAAACATTCTCAGAAATTTACAACAACAAAAAATAAACAAAACAAAAAAATTTTTATTCAAGAAAGTGCTTGTTCCTAAACAGCTACAGTCTTATGTTTTGGAAGATTAAACAGATTAAACTTAATATAAGGCCTCATACAGCTGAAATAAACAAAATTAACAACAATAAACTCATTAACAAAAGAGTAATTTAAAATATTGTACTACATTTTGTTGTTTATTTCCTTTGGATGCAACTAGCTTGACAATCATCACGTTAAATACTTGTGTAGAAAGAGTTGCACAGTACAACAACTTTATACTTCCATTATAATGTAACTACTGTTATGTAGTTTAAAATTTTTTGACATTTTAAGGAATATGCAAAATGTTTGGTTTAAAACCCAACACGTTTTAGGCTATTGCTGGCCTTCCACAGTCGGTAATAAAAACAATTTTTTTTAAATCACTTATTTATAATGCAGTCTTGGGGGAACCAATCCCATCATAATGATACATGTATGTTTTTTTTATTTTTTATTTTTATTTATTTACAGTTTTAGCCTATCCAGAGCATTCCTTGTTCTGTCGCTTCTTCTTGCAGTAACATTTTCAGTTCCTGGATTCCGGCTTTTATTGTTTTGTGTGCTTTCTTTGTCAGCGCTGTTTGACAATGAATTACTAAGAAAGTAGTCACGAATAATTCCCGATTTTTCAGCCTCTTCAATCTGTGTGACTTTCTTTTTGGAATCACATGCCTGGTCTGGATATATGGTGACAGTCTGTGTCCTTTGCCCCTTTGTTTTCATTAAAATACCTTCCTTCGCTTATCGTCCTGTTGATGTGTAAACTCTCTCTGCACTCTTTTGTCTTTTCAGTGCACAGCGGCTGCCGGCATTGAGTTACTTGACTGTGACAACTACAATAGTTGGCAGTTGAACATTCAGCTCTTGATGCAAGAGCTGAACCTTTGGGCCTTTCATGATGTGTGGTGCATTAACACCACAAGAAAAGCCATCTTTACTGTATTATTGGCCCTAAACAATACAGCAAAAAGATTGGCTGCATTCTAGTGGGACTGCAGCGAACTACAAACAATAGAGCTCTTATCTTTTCCCCTGACAATAGTTGACAAAGAAATAAAACAAAGCAGCCTTGTCTCTTTCTCTCTCTCTGTGTTCATTCAATCTAAGGACAAAGATGGGATAGTAGCATCCAGAACTGGAAATAAGGACCTCTGGACAGTATTAAATGGTCTTGGATTAATGTAAACCTAAGGCCAGGGTGAGTTAAAGTATTTTTTCTGTGATTAGTTTTATTTTTTTTTCTCTCCCATTTTAAAGAATGCCACGCTCAGGTATGAGCATGACACATCAGTGACGATACAGTGACACAACCTCCTTTGCTCGATTTATTACAATATAAGATATTTTATTTAAGTTACAATAGCTTCAGATTAGGTCGAGTTAGGAATTCCGCCCCCCCCCCCCCCTGTTAGGGCAAGATAAGCGGCCAAGCTGCCCACTGAAAGTCATCCCAACAGATGGGTGTGACATCCAGCGTATCCCCTCAAAGAAAGAACGTAGCGAGAAAGGGCCAGAGCAGTGAACAAGTCATTACCAATGGTCCCAGCAAGCATGACAGCATGCAGTTCACAGATGCCATGGCTAATGTATATACCAAAAGATTTGCACAGCCGGAAAGGACTTTAGTGGGGATGGCACCCAATGCTGGAGATTTTCTAGGAAATATGCCCTATTGTGTCTAGTGGTATTGTGGAGAGGCTGGACATCTGAAGAGCAATTGCCCTCAAAAACAGTGAGGTAGACAAGCTGTACAGCAGCCCATGCAAATACAGAGGAAATTGGCAAGCTGGGAATTCAGGAATATCCAGGTCTTAAGGACGCGGCCAAGAAGGATGTGGACGTGACCGCAGAAGAAGACAGAGACTGGGATATCAACCATTTCAGCAGAATTGTACGCCAATGAATTATGTCAAAGACGCACAAACAGCCCCAACGAAGTGTCAGAACCAGGATCCTTTTTACAATGAGGATTATCCTTTTTGCATGGCTTTGTGCCTAAGCAAGATTCCTGTAATGGCCATGGTGGATCCCAGATCCAGGTATTCACTGATTTCCAAAGATACCCTTATGAAGTGGATGACTATGAGCAATATAAAATGGCCGATCAGAAATACTATATTACTCTTATTGGATATTTTGGTGAGAGGAGACCAGCGCTTAGAAGATTTACTTACCGGTTAAGGTTGGTAACCAAGAGACGAGATTGCGGTTTTTAGTCACTTCTGGACAAGGAACAATGCTGCTGGCCATTAAAGCCACATGTGAATTTCAACCAGTAAAAGCTTTCCTGCAGGACAGATTGGAAAAACAGCGAGTGCCATAGGAAAGAGGACCTGGATTGCAAGCAGGCTTAGAAAAAAAGGACGAGGATACTGCTCTGAAAGTACTCTTGGAAAAATATAAGGATTTTTTTGAGGATTTTCTTGGATTTAAACAGGATCACCTGTTCAACTGCACCTGAAAAAAGGAGTAAAGCTGCACTTTTTCCGTGTAAGACCTGTACCAATGGCCTTGCGAGCTGCAGTTGAGAAAGAAATGGATAAGGGTGTTGCAGATGGAATTTATTAGCCAACTGGATTCTCAGATTGGGCAACACTGTTAGTCATAGTTGACAAGAAGGACGGTACCATGCGACTTTGAGGAGATTACCGGTCAACTGTGAACCCTTCCATTCTGCCAGATCCATATCCATTACCCAAGGTGTCCAATATCTTAGCCAGGCTTGGAAGAAAGAAGTATTTCACCAAAATAGATATCAGGCAAACATATCAGCAGGTGATGCTGACAGAAGAGAATTCATATGTAGCTGCAATCAATACCGATAAAGAATTGTTTGCAGTAAAAAGGTTATCGTTTTGACACAATAACAAGCACCGGAGTGAATCTAGATAATGTTTCACCATACCAGAATGATAGTTTGATTGCCGCGGACACTTATGAAGAACATATCAAGGTGGTCAGAGAAGTGTTGGAAAGACTATGGAAGGCCAATTTGCGACTGGTGAGAAAGAAATGTGAATTTTTCAGAAGGTAAGTCATATATTTTGGATTCCCTGTGGACAATAGTGGAATTCTATGTGACAATGTGACAGAGCATGCTAGTGCTGTTTCAAACATAAAACGCATGGCTGGGCAAGTTTGCATTGCTTGGAAAGATCCAGGACAGGATCTGGGATGCCTTAGCAACGGTTGCTATGTCCTGGATGCAAAGAGTAAATATTAGTTTGTGCATTGTGTCAATAGACGGCACTGACTGCTATGAGCAAGTATTGCACTCCTACTGCGCAATGAATGCACAACTAATTTATTCAGACGAGTCCAAGTGGCAATAGGAGGGTTCCTAATCAACCCCCTAGCTACTAGGAACTAACTCTTAGTGTGTTTCTTGTTCAGATCGCATCTAACTTTTCTAGCTGCTTTGGAAGCATTGTTCTCTAGTTAAGAACTAGCGTTTATCTTTAGGTTTTTCCAGTGAAATTTTCCACTGAAATTTTAGGCCTAATTTATTAAGCATATTAGGCTTAGCACTTTGGAAGTTAAGAAGGTTCAGAGAGGAACGTTGTAGCAGGCTGTCCGAAACGAAACAGACGCTCGCAAAAAAGGAAAGCTTCCGCCGCGCCGAGAGTGCGTCGAGACGCGCGATCGAGACGCGCGATCGAGACGACGGTGGTCGAAGGCGTGACCAAGTAGCCCTAAATGAAGCAGGGCTTCATATGGTTCAAACAAGCAAACTAGGAGTTTGCTTGTATTCTTGGATTAATTCCAATTCAGTAAATTACTTGTTCTTTATTGAATTCCATTCTTCATTTCAACCTTTGTTATTAGTTGGGACATTCATACTGGGTGTTTGTTTAGTAGTGCTTAAGAAGTGCTGTAAACATTTGGTAGATACACACTGGGTGCGTTTCATTCTGGTTTATTCCTCCTTAAAGTTGGTGAGTCTGCATTCTGGTTGATAAAACTTTCCAATTCGAGCACTGACTACACAATTTGATGCCTATGTTAATCTTCAAGATTCGGAAACCAACTCACGGCGAGTTAGACTCAAGTTTGACTAAACAGAGAGGAGAGAGCGAAAGAGATGATGAAAGAGAGAAAAGAAGAGAGAGAAGAGCAGAACTCCTTCTTGGCCTTCCAGCTTCCACCGTGAGATGGGAGTTACCTGCCTGATTGTTTCACAATTTCAACAGGAGTGTGATTTCGTTGTTCAGCAACACCATTTTGCTAAAGTATGTATTCAATGGTGCATGGAATACGTAATTTAGCAACACCATTTCGCTGAAGTATGTACGATTCGATATTCATCGTTTCGCTATTTCTTTCCGTTGTTTCTTCGTAGGACTTTGATTTTAAATATTTGACAATTACCCGGCGCACTCGGTATATTACTACTGAGAATTTACCACTAGCTTCGATAGTGTTCCCTGGTGCTTTGATGACCAATGAGAACGGCATGACAATACGGCCATCGTTCGTTTGACCAATCCTGAAGCGTGTAACAAACCCCATTCGCCTTCGGATCGGTGGCTGTAGGTGGCTGCATTCACCATTTCGATAATGCACACTTGTCCTTTGAGCCATCTGTTGTGGGTTTTCACAACCAAAATACAAATGGCATTTTGATCCCATTTGAAATCTTCATGATCGTTTCTCCAATTTTCTATCGGTAAATTCTCTCGTAAATTACACCTCGTGCTTGAGTAATTGTCAAATTCAGGTCAGCACTCATCTTTTTGTCAGATAAGATTCGTGCGGACCTAATTATTTGACAATTGCTCGACCCACTCGGTATATTACTACTGAGATTGTGTGACGTCGTATCTATCTGTTTGGATTTTCCCGTTCGTTTCGGCTACAAGGTATATGCTGATGTGCGGTGACTTATCAGATTTTTCAGGATTTTTGGTTTTAATGCCTTTACTTTCGTTGTGGAAACAGCGATCCAAAATTACGTGTCCGGTTCGTCCACAAAAATCGCATTTTTTTGGGTTTCTTTCAGATTTTTTGTCCGATTTTGTGGATATATCGTTTGTCAGATTTCTTAGTTTTGATTTTGCACAAACATCGCATTTTGATTTGGTTTGGTGTCGGAAACTTTCCTGCCTCGAAGGTCCTTCAATAGTTGCTTGGCAACATGGTCCAGCGTCGGCATGGTTTTTATCGTGCATATCGCCCCCATCAGATTGAACAAAAGCAGCAATGCTATCGTCGTCACTTCTATTTAATGCACACATCACTGGAAAATATTTATTTAAAGTTTTGGTTGGCATAAATGGCGCTCCACTAATAAAATTCAGACTAAATGTTTAGTACACTAAAGGCCTTTCGATCTGTTGATCATCATCAGTGGTGTGATTCTACTTGTAAACCAAAGAAAGAACATTGCACAAACATTAGCAGAACGTTGCCCAGACGTTTCTGCTGGATGTTGCAAACACGTTCCGCCCCTAGTTGTAATACTGTGTCTCCCACGTACTGTAACTTAAGTTCTGCCTAGACTGCTTTATACGTTACTTCTATTTAATGCACACATCACTAGACAACATTTTATTTAAACTTTAAATAAATATTATCAAGTGATGTGGAATGAATGTGGATGCCCCTGCCCTTTTCCGGGTGCTCTCAGACTGTACAACTAAATACTCAACTTGTTAGTGACCGCTATACCACAGACGTAAAGAATTGCTAAGTTTGTAAATGAGCACCAATAATTGATGTTAATTGAATAGCTTGCCACAAGATATAAAATGGCCTTTTCGATTTCATACGTTCAGGACTATCATCAAACAGATCTAAGTTAATGTTCGCAACAAGATTATCACCAAAACTGCACATCAGTTAGACATCTTTTACTTAGAGCAATTAAACACTTACCACTCCGTTCTGGACACTAAAACCTAATTGGTATTTGGTATCTGGTCGTTTAATTTTCACTTCCACCACAGGAGCACAAGGCACTACTGTGAGTTTGACCACCATCTGAGCTTTTGCATTCTGAAAAAGAATCAAGAAAAAAACCAAATGATTATTTTTAGTTATAAATTGTAATCAAATGGATTAACTTGTCCCAAAATGTATTAACCATCCTTGGCTTTTATTCAGGGCTTTACGGTATAAGCCGTTTGGCGACTTAGAGAAGTTGTATAATATTATAAATGTTACATAATGACAGGAATATTCACAGATGTGATCACACAAAGGCTTAATAGGCTTAATAAATTGTAAGTGGTATTGAGAATTACAGTCAAACCTCGTTATAACGAATCGCAAGGGACCGAGAAATCTGTTCGTTATAGCAAAAGTTTGTTATAAAATAACCGCAGTAAAAAAAATTCTTTCAGTTGTGTAGCTGAAAACAAATTTATTTTTATCATGAAAAACAGTATTTATTCATACACATCGTGATTATTGTTTGAATTTTTTAAGGTAAAATGTGAAAACCCATTGGGTTTTACATGTGGATAGAAAATATATTTGTATTTTATTCAATTAATGTTTAATTAATTTTAGTTAATTAATGTTTCACTATTTTTATTTGATTAATGTTTCATTATTTTTACTTAATTAACATTCAATTTCAATTTTGATATTATTTAGCTCCTTTTTAGTTAAACTTAAACTTGGGAGTTTTATTGAGAGAAGGGTTCTGTTTTTTCTCAACCCTCTGTGTTATGACTTTTAAGATGTTTGTCTTTGCGCTCCCCCTTTAGAGCGCGTCGTATTTAATCAGTGTGCTCTCTTCTAGAGCATTTTAAATTTGTAATTTGTTTTAATCTTTATGTTTTCTGCTTTTTTGTAAAAATAAAGTTTAGTCTTGTTAAAACTCTTGACCCTCGCAATCTGACTTTCTTTTGCTCTTAAAATACAACATTTAAAATCAACTACAAGCCAGGAACAAATATTCAACTTGTGAAATATCATCGCAATTTCAAATAAAAATTTGTATTTTTATTAATTTTAAAAACCAAATCTTCTAGCACAATGCGTGTAAACAAGTAAGCCATGTGATTACTTTTCAAAATTCGTTATAACAAGGACTTGTGGGTATTATAGTTTTTATAAAAATTTGTGCTTTATAACGAATAATTTGTTATATCAAACTTTTTTAAGATGGGGTTCTACGGCTAACCAACACGAGTCATCTAAAAAACATTTGTTAAAACAAAAATTCGTTATATCGCGGTTCGTTATAACGAGGTTCAACGGTAGTACATTGTGATAATCTCATATGTATGCACAAATCAACAAATTAATGTCAACTAATACCTCATTGTGAGTTAATATTCAGCTTTACTTCAGCCTAAAGTAATATCAAAACAATAGTTTGATATTTTGCAAAATGTATTTATTTAAAAATTGAATAAAGTTGGTAAATTTCTGGCAACAGAATTCAGGTTGATTTAAGTGTGCTTATTAATTGAATTAAACTGCTGCTTTAATTTTTCTTCTTTCATCTGCCTATGTTTTAATCAACTCACCTCCCTCCCCAGGATATATGTTCCAAAGTGGTAAAGCAGCAGCTTACTGAAATAGACTACTAAATTTCAATTTAAAAATAATAAGAATCAATTAAAAATTTGAAAATTACATAAAAATAAGTTAAAATAATTTATTATTAAAATGATAAATAACACGAACTGCGTTGTTTTCCTCCAAAGGCCTTTCGACCGTTGCTGGTCATCTTCAGTGGTTTACAGTGACACCCTTTCCATCTGTGGACCTATTATACAACCCTTAGCACTAAGTTTCCCATCAAACGCAGGGTGACCAGATTTTGGAAATAAAAAACCGGGAAACCAATTAGCAATACTAAATTTCCCAAAAAATGAGCTGTACAAACACTTTGGTGAAACACCAGTGATTACATTTTGGTGAAACACACTGCATATTTTTATACTTAGTTGTACGTAACTATTTGTGGCTTGTTTTTCCATGTTGAGAACTTAAGAAAATGTGCCCTGGAAACACAAAATAATCGGCAAAAAAATCGCAAACAAAGAACAATAATAAAAATATCAAATTCAATAATGTTCCAAATTATTCTCTTTTGTTTGCAATTTGACATTTTACATTTAAGCGCATCTTAAAAAAATTTTAAAATTTGTTTTAAAAATGCACATTCCTCCAAAACTGGGACACTTTAGTGTTCCGAAGAAGTTTTTCGGAACACTGGAACAAATTGTCCAAAACATGGACTGTCGAGGTAAAATCGGAACTGTCGAGGTAAAATCGAGACTGTCGAGGTAAAATCGGGACTGTCGAGGTAAAATCGGGATTGTCGAGGTAAAATCGGGACTGTCGAGGTAAAATCGGGACTGTCGAGGTAAAACCAGAACGTCTGGTCTCCCTGATCAAACAATTTCTGCATGCATCTCTAGTGGAAACAAGAAAGTGATCAAACGGTGGAAATAAACAATCCAGTTGTGAAAAAAGCGTAACAAATTGCAGTTTATTAGCTACAGTTTTCACAAATTGTGGCCTAAATAACTGATACAGAAAAATAAGTATGCCAAAATTAAGAAGTCCACACAGAAATAAGTACGCTATCAGCAAATTTTTAACAAAATGTATTCTATCAAATAATAAGAAATATGTTTAAACTTAAAATATGTCATGCAGATTGATCTAAAAGGTCTTTAGATTTGATTTAAATCTTTTGCTTTTGTAAAAAAATGTGTTAATATTTTAAAATGATTCATTCCTCTCGAAGAATTCTCTAATAATTTTAAAAAAATATATTAATCTGTTAAAAATTGGAAGACTCAATTTGAGCTATGCGAAACTTATGGAAGATTTCTTCTACATACGTTGCCCGCACAACGAAAAGGTTGTGACGGAATGTAAACACCCAGATGTTCGATAATCCAAGATAATAATGTATTGTGATTGATGTGAAATGGATAAATGTCATCTATTAAACTTCTAAATAATAATGGTTTTATTATATACTGTCATACTTATACTATATCAAATCAATTGTAAAAACTCCAGATATTTCTCCTTTATATTGTGCGTAATGCTAAATCTAGTTTTAATTTAATAAGTAATGTGTAACTGATATATTAATCAATGTAATTCAGCTATTATCTTTATTATAATTTACATATTTTGCCAAGATATGGTGCCGGTATATCTATGTTATTGCAATTTGCACATATCACTAATAAATGGCGCTACCACTTTGAGCATGTGACCAGAAGGGCCAACTTCAGGTCACGGGGATAATCGGAAGTTACCTAATACAGCTAGAGCTCTATTTTGACCACTTCTTCTCTCATAGGTTTTATGCTGGCCAGTTGACTCTAAGAAATCGGGCTCACTGATTGAAATGTGTTTTGCTTATTATCACACTTATTTTCTCATTAAGTAAGATTTAGTTTATATTGCTTTGAACTGACTTATATTGTACCAGTGTGTGTGTATATATATATATATATACATGTGCTTATTTAAGTATGCCTAAATAAAGAGTTTTGTTTGTAAAAACCAGTTTATACTTCATAGCATATCTAGGAAAATTCGAGGACAGTTCAAGGTCAAGACGTGACATTGTTTTCCAAGTGTTCGCATCAAATAGGGCCAAGTTTATAAGTGTTACTTTCTAACAATTAAATGACTGTATGGGCCCAACACTTTCCGTATTATTATCCATCATGTTTCAAAGATCATTTGTCAATAGTCAAGGTTTGGACACTCTGTTTGGCTCATTATTTTGGAAAAGAGCAGCATAATAATATAATTAGCAGCATAATCCAACAGGTTGACTAGCAGGCCACCAAACAGTCATACGTCAAGGTAATGGCTTTCACTATGACCAACCAGATTCGGCGCAAGTACGAGCACTATTTACCAATGGCAGGGCATGTAGTTCAAATTTGAAAAAGGGTAAGCGGTTCTACTAGCTGAACGTGCTTGGGAGATGTTACAAGTCCGGATTTAACAGCGCTTTAAGTGTGTTAATGCACCGAGTGACAGCACATCGAAGCCGGCAAAGAAAGCCGACCAACGCAAGAGAAAGGACACCAGAGATGGTAAAAACATTTTTTCTGTTACAATTGTATCGAGCGAGGGCATATTGTCTGCAATAGCCCTAAACCTCGTGCGAAGCATTGGAAAAATTCCTGTTGGATGCGGAGGCAAACGCGACCAGAACCGCCAAGGCCAGGACCAACGGGGGATTTTCTACGCTTCAACTCAGGGTTGTAATGACAACACGTGGTACATGGATTCGAGGGCATCTGACGACATGTGTGGAAAATTTAGTTTCTTCCATAACTTCGAGCAATTGGTTCTGGCCGAACTGGAGTTAGAAAGAGGGTCCGAAAATATAGCAAAACGTGGCAATGCCAAATTAGATGCCTTTGAAAACAGGGTCCACAACCAAGTTGATCGTATACGTGGACGACATGGGTTATCATTGAGAAGACATCGCTAGACACGAAGAGATGCCATCCGTTTAATACGAGAGAAATTCGACTTAGTAATACCCAGAGCTACAAAAAATTACTCAGGATTGAGTTTGAGGTCGCCGCGGACACAATACGAATTCATCAGGCTGGACTCATTATCAAAACGGCAACACGTTACTATAAATTTGAAATTAGACAGCGCTCAATGCTTATCGTCAAAGCCACGGTCTCGTCAGATGGAGGAAATGAAGCAAACCCCATTTTGCAATTTGTTAAGCAGTCTGGCATTTTGGCCCAAACCCCCGAGTCGCAAATTGACACGCATCGTAACCTGTATAGTTACGTCAGATATACGAGGAACTATTGCGTAATATTAAAGAGCACGGAACCAACTTTTTCGGACACGAGCTATTGCAATAACCGTGACGACGGGGTATCCATCCGGGCAACGGTTGTGACCCTTGGCAGTGCGATGTTATCTTGGAAAGCATTTAAGCAAAAATGCATTTCCCTTTCGACCGTGGAATCGGAATGTGGCCCTTTCTGAGACGGTAAAAGATTTCATTCGGATGGAGAGGGTCCTTGATGAGATAATACCTGTACCCGAGTGACGTGAAGAAGCACACAGTGTATTGCGACAACACGTCAGCGATTGATTTTACAAAGTCGTGCGTTGAAAACAGATGCACAAAACACATTGACATAATATAGCATTTTGTAAGGGCTCTGGTAAAAAAACCATGATTCGAGGATCAGTTACGTAGATACTAGTAATAATCCGGCTGACATCGTGACAAAAGCAGTGGACAAGACACGCTTAATCAGTTTTTGTAAATGTTATTTAGATTGTGTTGCGAGGCACGTCAATGTCTATTGTGCCGTTACTGAGCCAAAGATGTTCCAGGAAGCCATCTCTTCTCCACAGGTCATGAAATGGTCTGATGGGATGAAAGAAGAGATTGGGACACCGTAGGAACGAGAGATATATACTGCACAAAACTACCCTGTCCTAAACTAAAGTCTTGGGCATAAACGAATCTTCGAGCTAAAGAAGAACGACGGGATCGTGCATTATCGTGCAAGAATTGTTGTACAATGTTTTAGACAAACGCAGTGTCGATTATACCAAAGTTTTCTACATGGTGATGAATAATTGTTGCTTGTTGGTTGTTTTACAACACTGGGTTGACCGTGCACCTCGACATCAAATGTGCCTATCTGTATGGCATCTTGGATCACCAAATACATATGGAGAGTTTGCATGAATTTGGAATATCCGGATCAGATCACGTTTGGTTACTTTCAAAAGCCTTGTATGGCTTTCACCAATCCAGAAAGATGCGTTACCAAGATTTAAATGATTTAAATGGGTTTTACTAAGGTTATTTAAGATTCACAAAAGATTTGCAAAAAATCTACAAGCGATTCACACAAGATTCAAAAGAGATTCATAAAGGAGTCGCAAATGATTCGCAAAACATTTGCAAAAGATATGCAAAAGAATTGCAAAAAATTTGTAGTCTGTTCTAAAGTTATTCTAAACTTCGTGTAACCCCTTAAGTTAAATAGAATCGTCTGGCAACTAGTGGCAGAAAAATAAACTTCTCATTCAGAGCTGAGGCAGTGCGTGAGAATGTGCCGCCGCCATTTTGCCTTGCAAAAAAATTTTTCAACCTAAAAAAAAAGGGTGTTTGGGGTCCGAGGCCGCCCTCTTGGCCTAGCCGTCAAGGTGCAAACTGATGCACCACCCCATTTTTTCTTGCCAAAAGAAATTTCAAACCTAAAAAAAAAGTCGTTTGGAGTCCGAGGCCGCCCCCTGGGCCCGGCCGCCTGGGTGTCGTGCACCCCTTGCACCCCCGCTTAAGACGGCCCTGACAAAAACTGTTCAAAAAAGTATGTTAAGTTCCAGGCAGTGTCATGGTGTGGACTTCTGGGCGTCTGGTGTGGGGCAGTTAACTTTTGTGATAGGTTCCGTAAACTCTGCTGTGCATCACGAGATGCTTGACTACTTCTTGATACCTTCATCGGAATCACTGATTAGTGACAATGAATTTGTGTTAAAACACAACCTAGCTTATACTCATGGATCAAAGTCCTCTGCAGCTTGGTTTGCAGAGCAAACCATCAACGTTTTTCCATTGCCTGCCAACTTACCAGATTTTAATCCCCATTGAGGCACCATGGGGCATCATTTAATACCAATTGAAAGACACATGACCAATGGCATTAAAAAATCTAAAAACCAAACTTAAAATGGTATGTTCTTCTATTACTAGTGCACAGTTCTGGAAGTTGGTGGACTCAATGCCACAACGAGAAATGGCTGCAATTGATGCTAAATGGGGGCTAACCAAATACCAGATGCTATTATTTCTTAAATATGTGGGGCAGATAAGATTTCTGTCTTTTATTGAAAATATTTGAATTTTTTGTCTCAACAATTTTATGTTTCAATTGTTTTGTCACATTGATTTTTGCTAATCTTATGCCTAATTCACACTTGAACAATTTATGTAGAAGTTAAGACTTTTAAAAAGTCTAATTTCTACAAGTTTGTTTTGGCCTGTTCACACTTAAGGATTAGACTTGTAGAAATCAGTGATGTCTTTAACTATTGCCGCCAGAGTGTGCTACTTTCGGCATTTTTTGTTATGATGCCGAAAACCTTTAAAAAAAACGTACTTTTTCAGCTTTAAATGAAAAAACAAAATGTACAGAGTTGTAGCGAATTAAATTCTGAACAAAACAGGCCTGGTTTCAAAATTAATCGAAGCTTTTTTGATATCGAACTAAATAGATTTAGAGTTGACGCATGCAATCTGGCATCCATTTTTCTTCAAGTCATCCACCGGTGGCGCTAGTTCAAAATTTGTCACATGACTAGTTAGAAGCGTGACTTAGACTTGTGACCCAGAGTTATAGAAGTCACTTCTAGATTCGGATTGATCGTAACTTACAATTAACCCAAACCGCGGTTTGAGTGCGGTTCAAAATGTGCCACCCGAACCGCGTGCGGTTCGGGCCGCGGACCGATTAACTAAAACTGAACCGCGTTCGAACCGTAACCGAACCGCAGATATGCGGTTCGGTTCGGTTTTTTGCACAAGCTTAACCTTATCCAAATGTGTCTCATCCTTGTGTTCTCTATTTCTTTTCTCGAGAACATAATTGACGACAACAAATCGGTAGAAATCGTTGGCGTATCCTGTCTCCCAGAGATAGCAATACTCAACCAGGACAAAACCCAGTATGCCTCTTTTAAGCAATGTATTAGAGCTAAGTACTCCGCCTCCATGGAGCTGCAAGCCACTGAGGTTTGCTTTTTACACCCCCATGAGACAACATCCCCACCAAGATACAAAACAAAACCTCCGAAACTCTTGCAGTGCGACAAGTCTGTCGTTCATGAGGCATCCGTTAAGGCACGCATCGTCATATTCTTGCACTTAAATAAATCCAGCGAGTAATGTGACGTGTTCACTACATACTGCAAAATTTGCAGTAGCAGCTTAACGTGTTTCAGCAAATGCTCCACGTTATATTGGCTCAGATACATCACTGGGTATAATATATCTGGCCTGGAGTGATTTGCTAGAAACATCAGGCTCCCCACCAATGACCTGTTTGAGAAGATGTCATCAACTTCTTGCAGCTTGCACTTAACGATGGACGTGCCAACACAAACTGGCACCTTCATCATTCCATTGGGGACCAAAGAATACTCTTCCTGAAGTTTCTCGATGAATCCCTTTTGATGGGTCCTGATCCGCCCGCCAGTATAATCAAACTGTAAGCCTAACAGTTTAGTGACGGGACCCAAATCCACCATGTTGAATTTGGTAGAGATAAGGTTTAGGAGTTCCCTCTTGGTCTCTTCAGTGTCCGTGAAGAGCACCATGTCGTCAACATAGACAAGTAAGGGGGCACGTTCCTCAAACGTGTAAATGCAGTTACAGCCCATTACCTTGTGAAAACCCAGTTTCACAAGAGCTGAATCTAATGTGTGGTACCAACAACGTCCACTCTGTGATTTTTAAATGTAAATAAAATTATTCATCCTTACGTACCATTTTTATCCACTCTGACATAAAACTCAACAAGGAAAACACACGTCTTCATTATTGTTTGTGCGCCTATGTTTACCACCTTTTCCCACTATCTCCAGAACACATTAAACAATAAACTTCCATTCACTCACTCACTCGTTGCTCCACACGGACTAAGCAATGAATGAAAATTAACATAGTAAATATTTTTAATAATTAAAATATAATAAAAAAAATTTTTATAAAAAAATTCTAAAATAACAAATTATGAGTAATTAAACATTGCATGTATTTATATCCCACTGTAATAACTTACTAATTCTGTATAAGTGTCTGAATCATCCACATCCATGTTGAGTCTGTGGGGTGATGTTAGTCTGCCTAGCAGCTGTCAGATAAAGCCACACCACTCTCACAGACTAGGCTGATGTGTGAGTGAGTGAAAGTTTATTGCTTAATGTGTTCTAGAGGTAGTGGGAAAAGGTAGTGGGAAAAGGCGCACAAAGAATAATAGAGAAGTATGTTTTCCATGTTGAATTTTATATTAGAGTGGATAAAAATAGTATGTAAGAATGAATATTTTTTCTTATGTTTAAAAAAAGCACAGTTTGGGATACCCATGTATAGGGTATACCCCTCACTTTAGACAGACCCGCGCAAACTAGCAAGTTTGCACTTGCTAAGTATTTTTTAAGACTTTAATTGCTTCCATGTCCCATGGTGTACATGTTATCCATATGTAAAGTGTGCGCAGTATAGCGTATCTGTATCAATAGGTGGAATAGAAGGTTAGCTAATAGAGTGAGGAGCTCTAATAAAGCAGTTCTCCTCTGGTCTGGACTCGATTAGGTGATGAAGTTGAATTATAAACCTTGTTTCAATTGCCGACAGGCTCACTGCCTGGCATGAGAGAGCATTGAAATTGAATTGAAATAATAAGAACCAAAAACATAACTCTTGCTGATTCAATGTTATGTATTTTGTGATTATTATTTAGTGTTTTAATGATACTAGATTGATGTGATTTAGGACAATAAATGTCCTCCTTGTTAATTGATTGTTTAAAGGTAAATTACAAAGAATAAATATCAAAGTATTGTATTTTAGTAATATAGAACACCCTGTGTCCTCTTTATTTAAACTCTTCTAACTTGTCAAGCTGTGAATGCTCATCCCCCTTTCACACGTAACAATATTGTTTGTTTACAAACTTACTATAAATATTTAATGCCATTGCAATATAAAAAGTGTTAAAAGTACATTAAATGAATTTCTACGTATTTATCTGTAAAAGATGTGCCATCATCTGTTTTCATAGTTATGTAGTCTTCTAGTTGTGATAGTGCATCTTAGGACGTAATAGTGTGGCAGCATAAAGCTGTCACTCGTGAGTAATTACTGTTATTACATCTATTTACTATTTTTCTTTTATCCACCGCGACAGGCGGTCTTAGGTTTATAAACATTTTCTGCGTCAGAGACGCATAATTTGTAGGTCCATAGGTAAATTTGTTCCATATGAGACCTTGTACCTTACTTCCGTATAATGTGTTCCCATGTGTATTATTCTTTTGTACCGTATGCAAGATTGTACACTGTTAAGCGTCTTAGCCGGTAAGTGTATTTTTCAAACCGTTTCTCGCTTCCGCGTCCTCTGATTCGAAAAGTATGCGCCTTCTCTGCTACGTGTTTACGGAACCCAGCAAATTGCGGCAATTTTCGGCCGCCCGCGATGCACTAAGTTAGGCCAGGATGTCTGATTCTTTCAAGACTGTTCAGAGACGCAATTTTCAACTTTTATTTGCGATTTTCATTTGCACATTGGTGCGCTCATACAACAAGTCTTCCACTGCGCTGTTGGACCAGCTGTGCAACAGTACACGAAATTCGTGTTCCTCTGCTACAAGCTTGGGTGTTTACCTACCCTTGTGTAAATGCATTGCAAGTGGGTGTTTGAAGTAAAATTGATTCGTTTACTTACGATTAGTTTATACTTAACCTACTTTGTTAGCATTTATTTCTTTTAAAAAGTTTATTTTCTGTAAGTTTGTTTCAGACTAGTTTGGTACAAATAAGTGACAATTTTGTACAAATTAGTGACAATTTTGTACCAATTAATGACAATTTTGTACAAATTAGTGGCAATTTTTTTACAAATTAATGACAATTTTTTACAAATTAGTGACAATTTTGTACAAATTGGTGACAATTTTGTCAAATTTGGGCTAGCCTGACATTCAAATCTAATTCTGGATAATTTTGTCTACAAAATGATAAAGGTAATGCTTTTGCACCAAAAATTCAAAACACACACACCCAAGCTAGCATGCAACCATTAGGCAATCAACTGACCATGCACATAGAATTGTGAGAAGTGTTCTGAGCAAACTTAAATAGTTATCTAGTTCATTCAACTGGATTAGAATTATCTAGTTTAAAAATTGTTAAACCAAATAATTTTGAGCTAAATGAACTAAACCTAGAATCAAATTTTAGGATAGCCCAAACTTTTTGGTTCGAATGGTTTATACGGTTTTCACAGATAAAAATTTCTGTCATCAGGAATTTTCATCGATAAAACTGTCTCTTGTTTGCAGTGTAATCTGTTGCAGAATACTTGGAATAGCATATGTTCAAATTTGAGTTTGTATTTGGACTTTATTTTGGTAAATTATTGCATAAAATTTGGTCAGCACTTATTTTGTTGACAGGTAAGATTATGGGTGTCCCACGGGCAAACGTGATCTTGTCTGTCAAGTAGATGAGTGTTTAAAAAAGTGTTGATTTGATTCTTACCTTAATGTAATTTTGACAAGTAGAAAGTGGTAATCCAACAAGACTAACTCCATTTATGGCAATAATTTGATCACCAATGTTCAATTGACCACAACGAGCTGCAGCACCACTAGGAGAGAGATTGGCAATGACCACAGTAGGAAGCATAGATCCCCATCCGGATTCCACAATAACTACCCCTAGAATTTCTCCCCTTGCCTTAGGAACTATTACCTAAAAATCAGATGATATAACAACAATAATCACACGACTGACTACATTCAGTTTACTTCTTTCTGCATCTCTTTCTTAGCAAACATTTCTAATTCATCCCCATAAATTTCCTGAGAATTAAGTACTTCTTGGTAATCCATTTCCTTGACAAAACTCTGATCTTCGATTCCATTCGCCTTCAGAAACTCCATGTAAGCCACCTGAAATGCCTGACCAATCGACTGTGCTATGAATTGAGCCTAGCATATAACAAAAAAAAACTGGTTAATTAACCACACCCAATAAGGGAATCTGTATATAGACCTAACCAACGTAGCGCTAATGGTATGTAGCACTAACCTACAAAAGGCTAATGGTATATTGATATCGGATGTAAGGCTAAATTACAAAGGGCTAAAAGAACAGTTTTATTAATGTTTTGTCTGGTCAAACCAGACAAAACGCTAACGAATTTTACTTCAAAATACTTTAGCCTTACGTAAAGCTAACATGTTCAGACATTAACTTTACAGAAGGCTAACGTATTTGGACTTTACAAAATGCGAATGGTACATAAACAAAATTATCTGTTGGGAATGTTCAGGAGTGGTTATGGAGGGGTGGTTTATGGATTAATTCCTTCGATGTGCTACAGGTGCCCTAAGCTTTGCTCAACATGCCATGTGCCAATAGCAAGTAGGCATACAAGTATACCAACGATAAATTTAAGTTACAAATTAGTTATAGTTATAAAAATAATTAATTTAGTTATAAAACGCAAAACAAAAAAAAAAAATTAGCCTTACAAAACGCTAATTTTTTTTTGCTCTTTGTAAATTAGCCCTACATTGGTAACCGAAATAGCATTAGTTTTTCGTAAATTAGCGCTAAATACTGTTAGCGCTACGTAGATTAGCTCTGTACACAGCATGCCCACAATAAAGTAAAGTAAAGTTGGATTAATTTAGCTAACCTCTTCAGATTCAAACACATGACATATCATCTTCGGTGTTCGTCTGATTTTCGTTTCATGATCGTCTTGGCAAGTGAGCAGACGACGCCTAGCCATTAAAACGACAAGATCTCCGATATCAGCTATGTACGAAATAGTGCGAAGAGAATGATCCATCATAATCTCCTAAACGATTGGTAAAACATTACGATTCGCTCAAAGGTAAACCATTTCAACCAAACTTTAAGATCAGTATTCAAAACCATTATCTTCTCGGTTGAAATAAACAGATCAACTTCTGTGCTTGGTTGATTTTCACCTTCCGGAGCCTGCAAAATAAGTAATTGTAGGAGAAATATGCTGTAAACAAATTTCAATCTATATCTGTAACAAGTTAGTTGAAATCACCGACAGTGTGATTTACATCAATTCATTTACATCAGTTCACTACGAGTCAATATAAACAAAATGGAATATAAATTTTCTTACCAAAGACTTCAATAGGTAGGCAGAAAAAAAGTTTCACAACATGATATATTTTGTAACATTGATAATACTGTTTAGAAAACGAGAAACTCACTTTAATTCTACTAACGGCTTCTTCGGCCTGCATCATTCGAGTGGCTTTAGTGGGTTGTCCTTCGCATACAAGTTGGGTTGATCCTAAATAACGGGCTCGAAACAAAACTCCTTCAATCAATACTGCAGGTTCATGAATAAGTACTAGAAAAAAAATAATCATCCGTCAGTTCATTATTGCAGTTAATATGAACACTTGTCCGAACAAATCGTTACGATTCCCATTATTTATTGCAATAAATATGTTTTTTAAACACATCTAGTGGAAGAAAATATCGTTTCTTTGCTGTTTGTCTCGTCATCTTAACGAAATTCATCCTCATTACTTTCACAGCTTATTACCCGATTATTCATTATTATTCATTATTATTCATTATTATTCATTATTATTCATTATTATTCATTATTATTCATTATTATTC
>JAQFXT010000688.1:0-28408 GCA_034683725.1 Strigamia crassipes | reverse complement strand
TACATTTTCTTACATTTTCTTACATTTTCTTACATTTTCTTACATTTTCTTACATTTTCTTACATTTTCTTACATTTACTTACATTTTAATAGTTTTTGCTGCTTTTGAGACGCAATTCCTTCTTGGAACCAAGGATGACTACTCTAGAGTAGTCATCCTTGTTGGAACCATCACCTAAGCAAAACCCACCAAAATTCAAAACTAATTTGTCATCCACTACCCGCTAAAACGAACCGAAAAAGAATAAAACAAAAAAAAAAAAAAAAAAAGAAAAAGAAAAAAAAAAAGCACAACACAAACGATCGCGGATAATTCGCGTTGGATGAGTATGTAAAACGGTGTTGCCATGTGGCTACCGTATCCTTGTGGGAAAAAGAGACGAGTTACGAGTAGATCGTGTTTCATGAGAACAACTCGGCATCTCCCTCGCTCCTATTGACAGCTCAGCCATCAGAAAGAGAGTGGCCGAACAAAACCGAGCCAGCAACATCCTTTTCAATGGATTCTGTTCAAGTGGCAGGCGGGTTATCTGGTGCGAGTCAGGGGAGGCACAAAGTCCTCCCGGCATACAACTTCGAGTGAGCAGCTGCCTTTCAATCAACCACCAACTTGATGAAAACATCAATGGATTGGTCAAAACCATTTTTCGCCGTCGCCCCCCTTCGTGACCCCCCCTTTTATTTCTTTACCCCGACGACATTCTCGCTTGCGCGAACAAATCTGGCCGGCGCGATGCAAAATCAGTCCAAAAAAAAATGCTGACATGGCTGCAAAAGTGACCGGAAGAGGGTTCAAGACGCCTGGCGGAAGTGGCAGTTGCCGGCCAGCGCCGGGTGAAGAAGTTCATCGAGGCGGAAGGCGCGAGCAAGAGAAAGAGATGAGACGCAAAAGAGGAGCGAGTGAGTGCGTCCAAAGAGGATTTCGAGGGGGATGCAACTTCCTTTGACCAAACACTATCTTTTCTCGTTCCGTCAGCAAAATTTGTCGCTCTATCTACGTCCAAAAAAGCCTTTTAGCGATTTATTTCCGACCCGTTGCGCCGAAAAGCTGCAACTCGACGAGAAAAAAAACGCATTTTTGTGCCAAAATCAACAATTTCCACTCGAAATGAATTTAATTACGTGTGGAAACATTTATTTTTATTTTATTTAATTTAATTTAATTTAATTTAATTTAATTTATTTATTTTTTGATTGGATACAACAAAAGTCCTCTCGAGCCAATTGGGCGTGAATCGTTGTGTGAGTTTAGAGGGCGAGTGTATATGAGCAGAGAGTGCACTATTTGTTTGCTTAGTAGTGTTGATTCTCTCACCTCTATTGCGCTAGACCGGAAGTAACCCATCAGTCGGACAAGAGAGTGAACCTCTCTTGTTACGCAACTGGCGTTGGCTCGTTTGTCCAAGCACGTGTGCTATTTGTGCAGCTGCTTCTTCTAGTACCCCAATTTGAATGCTGTGACACACATTCGGTGAAATTAAGTCATTGGACACTTACACCACACGTTGACACCGAAATCAATGTTACGTAAACCACGTCAATTCAATTTTTACAGTTACACAAATATAAACTGTGTCTATAAAGGGTTGCATTATATGTATGATTTGGTAATTTTGTGATTTTGAATTAATCGTTAAATCAATGATTATTGAAGCCTCCAAAAACAATCGCATCATTTCGCAATTTCGCATAGTCTGCCATGTTGGGTATTAGTCGTACCCGAGATAAAACAAAATTTATTGAAATATATTAGCACCGTTTTAATACTCACAGAGTATACGAGTATTAGAGATGTTTCTTGAATTTCCTAGCCGTTATGCAATCATGGTTGCTCCAGCGTATTGATGATAATTCAAGTTAACCACTTAGATCGAGCTTGGCCACCATTTTGTTTTGGGTTTGACAAGCCTCAAGATCGCTTGTCAAAATCGAAAAAATTACCCCGTAGATAATTTTAAAATTATATATTTCCACTCTTTTATACTTTAATAACCGTGAATGTGATAAATGGAACAGATATTATGTGACAAACACAAAATTGCAAAATCAACCGGATTAATGAAACCCCCTGTTTTATTTTGATCGAACACTCTTCCCCGACTCGCGGAGTCAACAAAAATATCTTACACCACATGATAATATCATTTTAAGTCATTTTAAGTTCGATATTAAAATATCAAAATATTAAAATCACGCGTGAAAACTTGTTATATGAAAAGAAATAAAAGTATCAAGTTTCTGGTGACCAATCAATAAGGCAAGTGACGTTGACTTGACTGGAACAGGAATAAGAAGAAGAAAAGAATAGGCGCAGAAGGGAAGTGCAAGAAGAAGAAGAAGGGTGAGGTAGGTGCAAGAGTGCATTCCACGCTATTCCTATATATCCAACCATCCAACCATCCATCCATCCATTGGTTTGCATCTTTGAGTGAGTTCTTTTGGCTGGGAAGGGCAGTAGAGTCCTTTGTGCCCCTATGTGGTGGGGGCAGTGCTCTTTACAATTCAATGGACTCCCATTCAGTCGTTTGGGGTGGGCGACAATCGCAGCTCAAATTGGCATTTAGTCGCTGCACTAAACGGCCCACTGGCGTCTGAGCAGGGGGGCGGGGCACTCACTACTACCCCTAGCCATATGAACTGACGGCAACAGGTCAATGGGTCCATTCTTGACGAACCTCATTAAAAGGAAAGCGAATTTGCACGCTAAAAACGCCGCAAATCTCACATTTGAAACTAAAAATGGCCGTTGTTGTTGTTTGTCGCCATTTTAAGTTTCGAGTTGTCGCTTTGCGCCAAGTGGCGGCGGTGTAGTCAACGAGATTTGGTGTATCGAGGTGATGGTAGTCTATTGAGATATATCTCATCCCCCTATACGTGCAGCGAGGGTTCTTTTGAAAGGAACAGGAGTGCCGACAGCGCCACCTCGTGTCTGGTGACAAATTGCTGCTCACAGGCGTGTCATTGCAGCTCCGTGGAAAATGTCACTTTAAATACGTCATTAGCAAGTCTTTCAACTGTTGTTATCTCGAGACTTGTTTACACGAACACAGGATTAACAAATAATAATTTTTTTTTTAATTATATAAAGTTTAATTTTTATTATTTTGTGATTCATTGCGTGTAAACAATGCGAGTGTTTCGCAGTTGTTGTGCTTGTGACGTCATACGGCGCGTGATGCGTGAAATGAGCACAGGACGTTGGTCACCTCAAGTAGATTAAAAACGACGGATTATCCCTCTTAAATCTGCTTGCGAGACGCAATTGGATGCAAATTAGAGGCTTGGAGTGTTGTGGGAAAAAAAGAACATCGATGAAAACAAACTTTTGTGGGCGCTGACGAACGAATCAAACAGCTGCCGGTGGGTTTGGACTGAGCTCCGCTGAGCCCCTCGACTGAGCGCGTGGCGCACGCGCAATTGCTTCGTCGTTACTCCACGTTTAATTGCGAGATGAAATAGAGATTAGGATCCCATTACCGTCACCCTCCGAGTCTAATCTATTGAGTCACGTTATCATCATCACCTTTTAAAAACCGTTTGCGTTCGTCACAATAATGTTTAGATTTTTATCAGTAAAATTTCAAATTTTTTTTTTCTTTCTTTATTTTCGGACGAAACAAAGAATGTACAAAATATCCAAAATGCCGAATTAAATATTTATTTATTTATTTGTGAATTAAAACTGAGAATTATCTACGAATTTATTAAAATTTTGATTCCGATTGATTTGCTGCGGAGCGAACTGACTTCCTTGACTTTGCCCGCCGAAACCGCCGAATTCCTGTCGGGAACTTCCAGCGTACCTTCCGTCGTCATAATCGTTTCCATCGCGTCTATTTACCCCGATAAATGGTTGAAAACCTTGTTGTTGATGATTTTGTTGATTCGCAGCCCCGAAACGTGGAAGATGTTGTTCTTGGAAGTTTTGAGGCGCGAAATTAAAATGGCCGCCATGATGTCCTCCGCCGCCGCCATGATGTCCTCCGCCGCCGCCATGATGTCCTCCGCCGCCGCCATGATGCCCTCCGCCGCCGCCATGATGCCCACCGCCGCCGCCATGATGACCGCCTTCGCCGCTTTCGTCAGACGAACCATCGTCGTAATCATAATCGTGCTGCTGTTGTTGTTGTTGGTGGTGTTTCCTTCCGGCCCCAGCTTGAGCAGTCGCGGCAGCAGCAGGTGGCGGTTTCGGTATCGTAGGCCCGGAAGCTTGGAATCCATTTTTATCCGCAATATAATTAATTTTCACTTCTTTTCCATCAGGTCCCATGTAACTGTAACTTCCTCTGACAGTTCCATCAGCATCGGTTGTTTCTGATCGTTGTTGACCGTCCGCTGTTTGAAAACCGAAGTTTCTGGACCCGTCGTGGTTCAAAGAGTTGAAAAAATTAGCAGGAATTATATCCGGCTTTTTTTTCTCTTGTTGATGGAACCCCTGATTGGGATGTCCTTGTTGCTGGAACCCCCCAAAGTGATTACCAGCGCCTTGGTACTCCTGGCCCCTGAATTGACCGTGCACTAAAACACAGTTCAGAGCCACCAATGACAACTTATGAAACAAAAGAGATATTATTGTTGAATTAAATTGTAATAATTGTTTTTTGTTTTTCTTTTACTCACCAATTTGCAAAGCATTCCATTCACCATGTTTGATGTTGATAAAATGGCAAGTGATTTGGTGTGTTGCATTTTAAAGGCTTTTCATTTAAACCATGACCTCATTTCCAGCTTTGAGTGAAATTTATTTGGAGACAGATACGACCAGGTGTCAAGGTTGGCCTTCCCAATTGCATTTGCCTACACCCTCAGTCTTCAGCAAACGAATTAAAATCAAAAAAATTGAATAAACTCTTTGTTATTGAATTTTTGGTGAATAAAAAAATGGATGATAAATTGTGCAGAATTTCATTTCTTTTATTTTCTTCAATTTTTTTTAATAGTTAAACCTACTTAGATGTAAATTTAAATTGTTTGTTTCTGCAAGAGTTGGTATTAATTAGTGAAAACCAGTTTCCCTGTGCGAATCAGGAAGAGGAAAAGCGAGATGATTTAGAGTGGAAAAATAATTCGAAACCAACGGTTTGTTTATTCCAGAATTTCACGCTTGATTTAATTTCACCGCAACCGCAACTCTTTTTGCTCGTTTTATTTTTTTTATTACAGCAATTCAAACATAATTCAACGAATATAAAACATTTTTAAATATTTAATTTCGAATTCCACGTGTCCACAATGCGGCAAACTTAGTTCCCAAAACCACCACTAGATCGTACCACATCCCAACAGCGCATTGGTTGATTTTATTTCACCAAACAAGCGCTAGATGTCAGCCAACCATAGCATTTCGTGGAAGTGGTGAAATCATTGTGTGGAGTTGTTACGTAGTCTCCTTTCCTTCCTTTTTTCATCCGGCGCCATTTGTGTTTAGCCCGGCGAGTGTGCTTAAATCCGTGTAGGCGCACATTTAATTGGCTATTTCGATTCGAGAAGACGGTTTTCGTGTAGAAAACATTACAAAACACTACAGTAACAGGTATTTAAAACAAATTTGCCCCGAAAATTGAATATTTCACCGATACGCGACAAGTGGCATTTGTCACGTGTAGCGGCCACTGAATTCCCGTCGCTTTCGCGCATTCCCCGCTTGTAAACCGGCATTTTCGCACCGAAAACTATCGACACTGACATAAACACCACCTCGGGTCGACGTGGGAATCGAAATTCCGCCGAAAAACCCCGGAAAAAAAAATTTCTTTCTCGATTCGACAACAAAAGATTTTTTATTAATTGATTTTTTTCGATTTTTTTTTCAGAAGCGGAAGCGTACCAGCAGTCATGTCTTTCCACGGCGGCAACAACCGACGTAACTACAACAAATACGATCAACAATCCAACGACCAACAAGCCAACGGCCACTACAACAAAAACAACGGCGGCGGCGGCAGCAACGGCTACTCGCACAACAAGCGATTCAATGGCGGCGGCGGCGGAAACGAATACCGGGGCGGCGGAGGCGGAAACGAATACCGCGGCGGCGGAAACCGATTCCAGAACGGCGGCGACAACCGACGCAACGGCGCGCTCGGCGGCCAACTCAACAAACCCATCTGGGAGAACGAGAAACTGCAGCCGTTCCAGAAAAACTTCTACGAAGAGCACCCGGACGTGACGAACCGATCACCGAACGAGGTGTCGCAGTTCCGCGAACAACACGAGATCAGCGTGATCGGCGAGGAGACGCCAAACCCCATCACCAAGTTCTCCGAAGCATTTTTCCCCGACTACGTAGTCGATTCGATCAAGGAGCAGAAGTTCAGTGACCCGTCCACCATCCAAGCGCAGGGCTGGCCCATCGCACTCAGCGGACGCGACCTGGTCGGCATCGCGCAGACGGGTTCCGGCAAAACCCTCGCGTACATCTTACCCGCCATCGTGCACATCAACCACCAACCATACCTGAAACGCGGCGACGGCCCCATCTGTCTCGTTTTGGCGCCCACCAGAGAGTTAGCTCAACAGATCCAGAAAGTGGCGGTCGATTTCGGAAAGAGTTCGCGAATCCGCACGACGTGCGTGTTCGGGGGGTCCGGCAAAGGACCGCAGATCCGAGATTTGAAGCGCGGCAGCGAGATTTGCGTGGCCACACCGGGAAGATTGATCGATTTCCTCGAAGCGGGCATCACCAATCTGAAACGAACGACTTATTTGGTGTTCGACGAGGCCGACCGGATGCTGGACATGGGATTCGAGCCGCAGATCAGGAAAATCGTAGAGCAGGTGCGCCCCGACCGCCAGATCCTGATGTGGTCGGCCACGTGGCCGAAGGAGGTGAAGGCGCTGGCCGAGGATTTCCTCACCGACTACATCCAAGTGAACATCGGCTCGCTCGAGCTGAGCGCCAACCACCGCATCCGACAGATCATCGAGGTCTGCGACGAGAACCAGAAGGACGAGAAGCTGCTGACGCTCCTCGAGGAGATCATGGAGGAGAAGGAGAACAAGACGATAATTTTCGTGTCGACCAAGCGACGCGTGGACGAGATTACGCGCGCGATGAAGACTGAGGGGTATCCGGTCAACTGCATCCACGGAGACAAATCTCAGAACGAACGCGACTGGGCGCTCAATCAGTTCCGGAGCGGCAAGTCGCCGATCTTGGTGGCGACCGACGTGGCGGCCCGCGGACTGGACGTTCACGACATCAAATACGTGATTAATTTCGATTACCCCAACAGTTCGGAGGACTACGTCCATCGTATCGGGCGAACGGGCCGCTCGGACAAAACGGGCACCGCCTACACCTTTTTCACGCATTCTAACATGAAACAGGCCAAGGATCTGGTGTCGGTGCTGCGCGAAGCCAAGCAGGAAGTGAGTCCGCAGTTGTCGCAGATGGCGCAGAAAGTGTACGGGCCCAGTCGATGGGGCGGCGGAGGCGGTGGCGGGGGCCGCGGTTACTTCAATAAACGAAGTAATAACTACGGCAATCGACAGAGTTGGTGGTAGATTTCAATTTCAAATTAGATCGAAGAAGAAAATGATGGCATTTTTTGGAAATTTGAATTTTTGCAAAAGAAAATGAAAAATTTTGACGGTTTTTTTTTTTTGGAAATTTTTGTTTTCAGTTATTTTCTCTCGAGTAAATTTTTTTTTTTGGTTTATTTTTTTGTTTTTTTTTGTCAAGTTGTGTAGTATGTGTAATTTTTTTCTTCCGGTTGTCATAAACACAGGCATTCCTTTTCATTTTTAATTTATATTTCTAATAATACAAAGAAAAAGAAGAAAGAAAAAGTAAAAAGGTGATTGAAATGTAAGATAATTGCTGTACTGCATACTTAATATTACTGTAGTTAATATATTTTTTTTTCCGGTCAAATTTACCATCGTTCGTTCATTTTAGTTGTCATGTTTTGTCAATAAATCGACATGATTATATTTTTTGTGTTTTTATTTCGGTTTTCGAACATTGGGGTCAAAATGGCGGTTGAATTTCTCCGGGTCGATAAATGTAAGGCGCTTTGTGTTGGTTGTAGTGTCGTGGGTTGTCGTTAGAGCGCGCTGCTGGTTCGCTCGTGTAATGGACAAAATGGTGCGGTTTTATCCGGCGTGGATCTATTTGTGATTTATACTCGTTTTTTCGGTTATTTTCGAGTTGTTACGTGTTTGGGGTTGTTTTAAACTAAACGTAGGTATTTTTGGGTTTTTTTAAATTAGTTTTAAAAGGGTTTAACTCGCATTTATAGTGATAAAATGGCGTGCCCACGTGTTTCAGAGTTCTGATGCAATTCGCCGTAAACAACATGGCTGTGTTTCGCTCCTTCGGCCGGATCGTGTCCGTCACGAAAAACATCAAGTAAATGTCGAAAAAACGAAAAAAATTACAAATTAATTAATAAAAATTTTATCTTTAGACACGCGAAGCCTTTATTGATCCAAATCGACCAGAAACGGTTAGTCGGAAATTACAAACAAGAGGAATTCGAGGAACAAACGAGTTTTCGGAAGCGTCGTAGCGGTTTATACGACGAAGACGAACCCGAACGATACCCGGAACGACGCGGCGGTTACCACAGCGACCGAAACGAGCGATTTTCGGGCGGTTATCAAGACCGACGCCACGATCGATTTTCGGGCGGGTTCCAACAGTTCCAACCACGTCGTTCCGACCGATTTTCGGCCGGATTCGCCGGCGGAGGACTCGTCAAGCCGAACTGGAACAACGAAAAACTCATCGAGTTCGAGAAGAATTTCTACGTCGAGCACGAAGACGTCGCGACACGATCGCAACACGAAGTGGACGAATTTCGCAAATCGCATCAAATCACCGTTCGCGGCGACAACATCCCGAAACCCGTGACGAAATTCTCCGAAATTTCGTTCCCGGACTACGTGTCGGACAAACTGACCCAACTGGAGTTTGGGGACCCCTCGACCATCCAAACGCAGGGATGGCCCATCGCACTGAGCGGCCGCGACATGATCGGGGTCGCGCAGACGGGGTCCGGCAAAACCCTCGCGTACATCCTACCCGCCATCATGCACATCAACCACCAGCCGGGTCTCCAACATGGCGACGGACCCATCTGCCTCGTTTTGGCGCCCACGAGAGAGTTAGCGCAGCAAATCCAGAAAGTTGCCATCGATTTCGGACGCAGTTCGCACATCCGGACGTCGTGCGTGTTCGGGGGCGCCGGACGGATGCCCCAAATCAACGCTTTGCGGCAGGGAACGCAGATTTGCGTCGCGACCCCCGGAAGATTACTCGATTTCCTCGAGTCGGGGGCCACGAACTTGAAACGAACGACGTATCTCGTGTTTGACGAGGCCGATCGGATGCTGGACATGGGATTCGAGCCCCAGATCAGGAAAATCGTGAGCCAAGTGCGTCCCGACCGACAGACGCTCATGTGGAGCGCCACCTGGCCCAAGGAAATCAAAATGCTCGCCGAGGACTTCCTCACCGATTACATTCAGATAAATGTCGGCGGTTTGGATCTCCGAGCCAATCCGAATATTCGGCAGGTGATAGATGTTTGCTCCGAGTACGACAAATACGATAAATTGATCGAATTGTTGGCGAAATGCCGCGACGAAGGCGAAAATAAAGTTCTCGTTTTCGCCATGACGAAGCGCACCGCGGATGAGCTTGTGCACGTGATTGGGGAGAATGGGTTCCGGTCTATCAGTATCCACGGGGATAAGTCGCAGAGCGATAGGGATCGGGCGCTGGGGATGTTTCGAAGCGGGAAAATTTCGACTCTGGTGGCGACGGATTTGGCGGCGCGCGGATTGGACGTGGATGATATAAAAATGGTGATTAATTTCGATTTTCCGAATAATTGCGAGGATTATATTCATCGGATTGGACGGACGGCGCGAGCGAGCAAGACCGGGACGGCGTATACGTTTTTCACGCAGAAGAATGCGGGCCAAGCGCGGGATTTGATCGCCATTTTGAAAGAGGCGAATCAGCAAGTGAATCCGCAGTTGTTTGAAATGAGCAACTCGGGCGCGAGGACTCAGGGTAGACATAGACCGTGGGGCGCGGCACGACCTCGACAGGGTCGTTGGTAATTTAGTATTTAGGTTTATCTTAATTGCTAGTTTGTTGAATATGTATTTGCATTTCATTCCTAATTATTAAAAATTAAGTGCTGAAAATGTGCAAGGTTGATTGTTTATTTTTAATGCACAGTTAAAAAAATTGAATTTTAAATAAATTCAGTCGTGAATTGCTTCTTTTTCACTTAGAAATTCGTTTTTTTGGTGAAAATTGAACATTTTATTATAAAAATAAAATATTTTTGGTAAAAATTAACTTTTATAGTAAAAGTTGATTTTTTTTTGTAAAATTTGGATTTTATCGTGAAAATTTAATATTTATTTTTTAAAATTGAGATTTTTTCGTGGAAATTGAATTTTTTATAGTAAAAATTGAATTTTATTATAGTAAAAATTGAATTTTATTATAGTAAAAATTGAATTTTATTATAGTAAAAATTGAATTTTTTTATAGCAAAAATTGAATTTTTTGTAGTAAAAATTGAAGATTTTTCGTTAAAATTGAATTTTATATAGTAACAATTGAAGATTTTTTATGAAGTTGAATTTTTAATACTAAAAATAGAAGATTTTTTATAAAAATTGAACTTTTAATAGTAAAATTCGAATTTTTTTAGTAAAAATTGACTTTTTCATGATGAAAAATGATCAATTTTTGGCAAAAATATTTCTTTTTGCAGTCCACTAGTGAATAACCATTAAATCGTCGATATCCTGGATGATTACAACTAAAATATACAATACTACACCATAACGATAACTACACACTAAAAGCAATTTTTCATAATTCGAAGCGCCAGACGTCTCAAAAACAGCGCAAGAAAACCACCGCGAGTGTGAGATATGCTCCAAATCTCAAAATTCACCTTTCCTCTGCTTCCCACATTAAAAAGATATATATATTATTTAAAAAATAAATAAATAAATAAATTTTCTCATTAAAAAATATTTTTTATGCTATTAACTTTTTGCTATCTCATCGCGTCAATAAAATGCACCTGAAATCCATGATGCAATTTTTCAAAAAAATTGCGAAGATTTAACAAGTGAATAGTTAATGTTTATTACAGTTATTTTACTACCACTACCGCGTTGCGAACACCAGCTGAAACGTCTAATTATACGTCACTTTAAGACGTCGAACAAAAATCTGCTCCGCTCCCATCGTAGTACATAAACGAGTACCACCCACTGCGCACGCGCGCGCACTCCATCCGCGAAACAAATTTCACGATATTATCAATAAATCAATAATCCAATACAAAAAATATGTACTTCGATCGATTAAATAACACTAAATACTAATAATCAGCACGTGCACATCGTAGAAAACGAAAAACCGTTACGATTTTTTGAGAAAAACCGAAAAAATAGTCCCACTACAACTTCCGGCGCAGCACGCGATAGCAAGTATAAAAAGCGGTTGCAATAGCGCCTCTTCCTTTCAGCGTGTGCTGCTTACACTTAACTAGCTGAAATGAACTCGATCCACATGAATTCAAACCATTTCGCCAACGATGGCAACAATGTGTACGCCGTATCGGAGTCCGATCTCGACGACACAAGCTCGTTTCTGTTCACGTCGGAATCGGTCGGCGAGGGTCATCCCGGTGAGTAGGAAAATATCACGGCAAAACCACGTGTGGACATGGAGCGTGCGTGACGTGATGCAATCGCTCGCGTTTACAAATCTAGCATCACTTAATGTCAATTCAAACACATTTAATCACACCCAACCAGAAACAATACCGCAAATGGAAATCAACGAAAAATTCCGCTTATATAAGTTGGAAATTAAAAATTAAAATTTTTTAAAATTTTTTCAAAAAAAAGAAAATTTTTTTTTGGTTATGTCATTGAAAACCTTCCTTAAAAATCGAAGGTTTTCTTGGTTGTGGTGATAAAAATGGTTGGAAACTAGGTCCAAGTGGTGTATCTAATCAGTTTTGATAAGTTTTGCTAGTATTTTATTTTAAAAAAATTGATGGAATTAAAGGATTTTTTCAATTTTCTGACCTCGTGACATGTCCGAATTAGTTCATTTGAAATAAAAAATATTTTTGTATCGGTTTCTTAATTTATTTACTTTTTGATTAATTTCAGATAAAATTTGTGACCAGATAAGCGATGCGATCCTGGACGCACATTTGAAACAAGATCCGAATGCTAAGGTGGCTTGTGGTGGGTATATTTGTCGCTATTGTTACATGCGATTCAATTTCATCTGGGACTAAAATAAAATTTTTTTTTGATGTTTATGTCACATAAACATCAAAAAAAAAAATTATTTTTAGTTTGAATTAGAATTCTAACGTCATAACAAAATTGTGGTGGTTTTTGAGGAAATTGACGTGTTAATTAGTGAAATGATTGGGTGGGCGTCGAATTTCGCTTCGAACAGTGTTGAAATCGAGGGGATTTTTGAGATTATACGGAATTTTAATTTGGGTGATGTGCTAATCATTTTCGGTTTAACTATGTCAATTTTAATCGTATTGAATTTCTAATAAGGTTATTTTTTAAGTTTTTTTTAATCTAACCTTAGATTTGGAATTTGAGTTTTCAGGCTTGAAAAAAATTGAATTAATATTTTTTTTTTACTTTTTTTTTTTTTTTAGAAACTGTAACTAAAACTGGGATGATTATGATATTTGGTGAAATTACGTCGAAAGGGACAATTGATTATCAAAGTATAATACGGAATACGATTAAAAAAATTGGTTACGACGACTCGAAGAAAGGTAAAAATTTAAGAAGAATTCGAGACATTTACTAAACACTCACACAAAAACAAAAAAGTTACAAGAAAAACTCAAATAAGTTACAAAAAGAAACAAAAAAATCTACAAATAATTCAAATAATTTGCAAGAAAACTCTCCAAAAAAAACCCAAAAAAGTTACAGAAAAGCTAAATAATTTTCAAAAACCAAAAATAAAACATAATAATTTACAAAAACCCAAAAGGAAACCCAAATAATTTACAAAAACTCAATAGAAAACCCAAAAATCTATTTAAAAAACCCAAAAGTTTACAAAAATCCAAAAGAAAACAAAAAAAAAATAAAAAATTTACACAAAACTCAAAAAAACTTACAAAAGACAAAAAAAAATAACAAAAGATTCAAAAAAAATTACAAAAGACTCAAAAAAAAATTACAAAAGACTCAAAAAAAAAAACAATAATAAAAAAAAAAAAAAAAACATTAAAAACATTAAATTATTTTGATTTGTTTCAGGATTTGATTACAAAACTTGCAACGTTTTGATCGCCGTCGAAGAACAATCGTGTCAAATCGCTTCAGGAGTGCACGAAAACAAGGACGAAGATGAAATCGGCGCAGGAGACCAGGTTGAAATTCCAACGAATTCATTTCTGATTGACATATGGCATCAATCTGTTCATAATTGACTCGCACTAAATTACTTTCAAGTGGATTTTTTCCCCTAGTCATTAGACCACGCAACACAGATGACTGTGATCAATATCCGATTACACTATCAAACTTAACGTAACTCGGTGCACCGATTATCTAAATTGTGCACCAGATAACGCGAAAAATCGGTTCCTACCGGTTATTGCCGGCTCCAATTGTGCAAAACAGATAAATGCTATCGACTTGAGAAATTTTATTTATCCCACGTGGCGATAAACATCAAAATTAAATAATTTTTGTTGATTTTTCAGGGTTTGATGTTCGGTTACGCGACGGACGAGACCGAAGAGTGCATGCCGTTGACGGTGGTTTTGGCGCACAAATTGAACCAGAAGATCGCCGAGTTGCGTCGCAACGGCGTGTTTTGGTGGGCCCGACCCGACACCAAGACCCAAGTGACCGCC
The DNA here is from genome assembly GCA_034683725.1 of Strigamia crassipes. NCBI lineage: Eukaryota > Metazoa > Arthropoda > Chilopoda > Geophilomorpha > Linotaeniidae > Strigamia > Strigamia crassipes. The sequence continues at coordinate 14,507 of JAQFXT010000688.1, read as the reverse complement.
GAGTATCGCTTCGATCACGGCGCTTGCATTCCCATTCGCGTGCACACGGTCGTGGCGTCCGTGCAACACAGTGAGCAAATAACATTGGACGACTTGCGAAAGGAAGTTGTCGAAAAAGTGATTAAAGAAGTCATTCCTGAGAAATACCTCGACAAGGATACAGCGTTCCACGTTAACCCATGCGGTTTGTTCCTTATCGGAGGACCCCAGGTAAATATTTTGAATTTTTTTTTTAGTTTTTAAAACAAAAATTTAATTTAATTGATTTTAGGGTGACGCTGGACTCACTGGACGGAAGATTATTGTAGATACGTATGGTGGTTGGGGCGCTCACGGTGGAGGAGCGTTCTCGGGCAAGGATTATACCAAAGTGGACCGGTCAGCAGCGTATGCGGCTCGCTGGGTGGCTAAGTCTTTAGTTGCAAATAAATTATGCCGTCGTTGTTTGGTGCAGGTAATTAGGTGTATATTTGATTTTTTTTTGTGCTGAAAACTCATAATCAGGTGCATAAATTAACGTTTTCAGTGCTTAAACGGTTGAAAACTGTTTATTTGCGTAAAAATGTGTAAAATTTAAAAAAATTCGGTGCAAAAATGTGTAAAATTTTAAAAAATTCGGTGCAAAAATGTGTAAAACTTGAATTATTCAGTGCTAAAATGTGTAAAACTTGAATTATTCAGTGCTAAAATGTAAGAATGCTGAAAAATTCGGTGCAAAAATCTGTAAAAATTGAATTTTTCAGTTGAAAAATTTGAAAAAACTGAAAATTTTGGTGCAAAAATGTGTAAAAATTCAATTTTTTAGTCTAAAATGTAGAAAAACATCAATTTTTCAGTGCAAAAATAATATTTTAAGGCGAAAACTCCATTTTACCATGCAAATTTAAAAAAAAAAATTTTATTCCAGATTTCTTACGCTATTGGAGTCGCTGAACCGTTATCGGTGACCGTATTCTCCTACGGAACGTCGCACTTAAGTCAAGTCGAATTACTGGACATCGTGAAGAAAAATTTTAATCTAAAGCCAGGCGGCATAGTAAAGTACGTTTCCAAATCCAAACAACAAACCACCACATATTAACAAAATCATCAAAATTCCAGGGAACTCAATTTGAAAAACCCTATTTATGAAGAAACTAGTTGCTACGGCCACTTCGGCAGACCCGGATTCCCCTGGGAAGTCCCCAAAAAACTCAAGTAAAATAAAAAAAATTAAAAAACCAAAAAACCAAAAAAAACCTTTGCGCCATTTTTCTATATTTGCAGATACGTTTCTGGCGACAAACATTACAACGCTGTCCCATTGGATCAATAAGTGCTGTGTGCTATAGGAAAAATAGCATTAATTTCTTTTCACTTGACAATTTTCTGTTGTGTTTTTAAAAAAAATATTTAGAAGAAGAAAAAGAAATAAAAAGTTGTACCGAGAGAGCGAAAAGTGAATCCAACAAGTATTCGAAGATACAATTGTACATTTTGTTTATGTAAATTGAAACCATTGTAATGAAATCGACAGCTCTAGTCAGATTCGAATCGAAGACAAAAATGCACTTTAATTAGACTAGAAAAAATTGTGCAAAAAAAGTTAACTTTTTGGGTTTTTTTCCTGATTCTTACGTATTTTCTTCATTCCGTGCCGTTCAGACACTAGATGTACTCATATTTGAATAAATAAAAAATAAAAAAGATGGATTTTTTAACAGTTATTCGTATTTTTATTTGATTTAATCGTTCGCACGTATGCGAGCTGCGAGCTGCGGCTCGGGCTCGGGCTCGGCGGATGACCTCCAGTTTCGCCAGTTTCGCTAGTGATGTCATCCATCCACAACAGAGAACGACGCCATTGTGGTTGGAGCGAACCACAGCTGTGTTGGAAATGTCGTCGCCGAGTGCGGGCAAGAGACGAATGGACACAGACGTGATCAAACTAATTGAAAGTAAGCATGAAGTGACCATCCTGGGTGGCCTGAACGAATTTTGTGTCAAGTTTTACGGGCCGCGCGGCACACCTTACGAAGGAGGCATCTGGAAAGTACGAGTGCATTTGCCCGAGCATTACCCGTTCAAGTCTCCATCCATCGGATTTATGAATAAAGTATATCATCCGAATATTGACGAAGCATCTGGTACAGTTTGCCTCGATGTAATAAACCAGGCGTGGACTGCGCTCTACGATCTGTCGAACATATTTGAGTCGTTTTTGCCTCAACTCCTCACCTACCCCAACCCAATCGACCCACTAAATGGCGATGCAGCCGCCATGTACCTGCACAAGCCCGACGAATATAAAAAGAAGGTGCAGGAGTATGTGAAAAAATACGCCACAGAAGAGGCGCTGCGTGAACAGGACGACGACGAATCCACGAGCGAATCTTCTATGTCGGATTTCTCCGAAGACGAAGCGCAGGATATGGAGTTATAACAAAATGTGGAACTAAAATGTTGTGTTGTGGCCAGAGACAAAACAAACAACTGTAAAATAGTGCCAGGACTAATAATAGTTTATTATTATAATAATAATATTAAATAAATTTAAAAAAAATTAAAAAAAAATTAAAAAATAAATTTTAAAATGAGCTGCCGAAACGAGAAAGCCTCTGCAGAGGGCGTACTCTGGTTTCGGTAAATCAAGCTTCTGCCATTTTGATAAAATAAATTCTTGGCCGTCATTGGTTGATCCGTGGGTGATGTGTAAGAGTGCGCTGGATTGGTCGTGTTGCGTTACATCGGCAACACGGATTCTGGAAAAAGTCTTATTTACTTCGCTTGTTTTCGTTTTTTTTTGTAATGTATGGAATGAATTGTTACTTTTTAAGTTGCTGCTCTGTAACTTTATTACATTTTGTTTGATTACAGTTGATGATAATGATCATGGCAAGAATTTGTAAATCTCAAATATTAAATCTGTTGATTAAAAGAATTGGACATAACGAGTTTGCAGTGAGAAATTCTTGTTCGGTTTACGACGAAATTCAGAAAAGGAAACAACAAGCGCTGCTGGGCGGCGGCCAGAAACGAATAGAAGCCCAACACAAAAAAGTATCCCACCGAAAAAATTAATTAAATGATAAATAAATACATTTTTAATTGAATAAACAAGGGGAAGTTGACTGCACGCGAGAGAATTCAACTTTTGTGCGACGATGATTCGTTCGTCGAGAACGACATGTTTGCCGAGCACACGTGCGTCGATTTCGGCATGGAAAAAGAAAAAGTATACAAATAAATTAATGAAAAAATATTTATTTAATTAATTTATTTCAGTATCCTGGAGACAGCGTCGTTACTGGACGAGGATTGATCCACGGACGAACCGTGTTTGTTTTCAGTCAAGATTTCACGGTTTTCGGAGGAAGTCTTTCGAGTATTCATTCCAAAAAAATATGCAAAGTGCGGTTTTTTAAAAAAAATTTATTTCAACCAAAACTTATTCCATAATTTTTTTTTTTTTTTTTAGATTATGGATCAAGCAGTTGTGGTGGGCGCACCTGTGATTGGACTCAACGATTCAGGTGGAGCGCGGATTCAAGAGGGCGTCGAGTCCCTAGCTGGCTACACTGACATTTTCTTACGTAACACGTTGTGTTCGGGCGTGGTTCCACAAATTTCATTGATTATGGGTCCCTGTGCTGGTATTTTCCACGAAAAACATTAAAGATGTTTAATTTTTAATCTAATTTGTGTAAAATTAAATTAGGTGGTGCTGTGTATTCGCCCGCAATAACCGATTTCGTTTTCATGGTCAAGGACACTTCGTATTTATTTATTACTGGTCCCGAAGTTGTTAAAGTAAAAATTAATTTTTTAGAAAAATTTTACCCATTTATTTACATTTATTTTTAAATTTTAGTCCGTGACGAACGAAGATGTAACTCAAGAAGAATTGGGCGGCGCGAAAACACACACGTCTATTTCCGGTAATAAAAATCGATTTAAAATTTGGCGCGTGTAAAAAATAATTTATTTCTAGGTGTCGCTCATCGTGCATTTAACACCGACGTTGAATCGTTAATTTATTTAAGAGATTTTATGAGTTATCTCCCGCTTAGTAACAAAGATCCGGCACCAATTCGATTTTGCGACGACCCTTGGTACGTTTCCATCGTTTCCAACGTTGAAATTAACTGATTTAATTCTTTTTTTCTAGGAATAGAGATACCATTACTTTGGATTCGGTAATTCCTTTAGATTCCACAGCTGCTTACGACATGGCGGATGTGATTTACGGAGTAAATTCGAAAAAAATAAATATTTTTTTTTGTTTTAATTGATTTTATTTTGTTTTCAGGTGGTTGATAACGAAGAATTTTTCGAAATCATGCCTAATTATGCAAAAAATATAATTATTGGCTTTGCACGAATGAATGGGAGAACCGTTGGAATAGTTGCGAACCAACCGAAATGTTCCGCCGGATGTTTAGACAGCGAATCGTCCGTTAAAGCCGCACGATTCGTCCGATTTTGCGACTCTTTTAATATACCTCTAATCACGTTTGTTGACGTGCCCGGTTTCCTACCGGGAACTAACCAAGAACATGGCGGCATCATTCGCCACGGTGCTAAACTATTGTTTGCTTACGCAGAAGCAACCGTTCCCAAAATAACCGTCATTACGAGAAAAGTGAATTTATAGCGATAAAAATACAAATTCCTATAAATATCGATTTTTGATTGACAGGCCTACGGTGGAGCTTATACCGTGATGAGCTCCAAACATTTGCGAGGCGATATTAATTACGCTTGGCCAACAGCGGAAGTTGCAGTGATGGGTGCAAAGGTGAAGAGTTAAAGGAAAACGAGTCAAAAATTTATTTGTTTAAATTTGATGTTTTTATTAGGGCGCTGTGTCGATATTATTCAGAGGACAAAAGGACATTGATAAGTATGAAAGAGAATACGATGAAAAGTTTGGGAACCCTTTCCCAGCAGCAGTTCGAGGTGAAAATATTTATTGCGAAATATCGAAAACGAGCTGTACAATTTCTAATTCTAGGTTTTGTCGATGACATCATCGAACCAAGAACCACACGACGAAAAATCTGCCAAGGTTTAGAATTACTCTCGTCGAAATCGGTCTCAAATCCTTGGAAAAAACATGCAAACATCCCATTATAATAAATAAAATATAAACTGTAAAACAAAAAACTCGAATTTACGAAAAATAAACGTAAAAACCAAACCGGAAATGAGTAAAATAATAAATAATCACTTTGCCCTAGCGGCAATATTTGTAATTACATTCAGAGCCATTCGACGCCTAACCAGTCTTAATACTGTCCAATGTTCTCTCTCATTCACGATGGTGAATGTTATGAAAGGAATTCTCGTTGAATGGTAAGAAAAACCTAATAAATTTAATTCCAACGTTTAATATTTAAATTTTAACTATTTTAGCGATCCATCTATGAAACAACTGTTATTGCATTTGGACGAAACGAACCAACTCGGACGAAAATTCGTTATCCAAGACTTAGACCCGACGCATCTCTTCATATCGAGCGACATCATCGAAAGTCTTCAAGCACACATCGACGACTTAATGGACCGTTTGGCCTTCGTTATATTCGATAAATAAAATGTCGGACAAACGCGAATCAACCCGGATCAAAGATTCGAACCAACGTCGAGTCCTCGACCCCGCAGCCCGCAAACGAAGACACCGGAAGGCCCTCGAAGCCCTGGAACAAGACAATTTCCACGATGACCCTCACGCGAATTTAGTCATGCACAAAAAGGCGCCGAAATTCGAGGAATCTCTGGACAGGGCGAAACGGCGACGGAAAAGCGAACACGTCAAACAACGCGTGAAGAAAACATTCGCAGCGTTGATCGAAGAGGAGCAAATGAGTGGTCGAGAATCGCCCAATTATATCACGGCGTACGCGCCGTCGTCGCAGTTCCCCGAGCGCAAATTCTGCGCCGTTTGCGGCTTTCCGTCCAATTACACGTGCGGGCCGTGCGGAAGTCGATATTGCAGCGTTAAATGCTTGGGAATGCACCAGGACACTCGTTGTTTAAAATGGACAGCTTAAAATCGTTTTGCGCACTTGTTTTTATTAATAAATTTACATTTCTTTGTAATTTGTAATAATTAATTCGTTGGAAATGATAATAAAAGTGAAAAAATGAAAAAAATTGATTGATTTATTCAACTGTCTTGCTGAATGAAGGGGTTTGGGATGGATTCCATTCCGTCCATTGGGCAAATGAGTACGACTGCGGTTCCACGACAAACGACTAAACCAAGGGTCCGTGTGTCGTCGGTTAGTTTGTACGGGTCGTCTGGATCTGCAAGTAAAAGGTGAATTATTTTTTTGATTGTTTTTTTTTTTTCGACGTATACCTCTCAGATATTCAGTTGTGGCGTCCAATACGAGGTTAAGAAGTGGGTCGTAGCCTTTGAGAAGTCCACTGACTGTTTGGGAATTAATTTGATTGATTTTTGATTGATTTGTGGGCGCGAGATTTTGAGTTTTACCTTCACGACCGCCTGAGAATTTGACGCGAATCGGTTTGTCCAGATATTTGGCCAAGTCCAAAATGCTTTCTTTTTTCCTCTTGTCTTTGGCGTCCTGAAAAACAATTTATTTTAGTTTTATAAGCGTTTTTGTGGGTTTAGAGCATCACTTACTCCTGACATAGAAGACATTTTTGTTTTCTGGTTTCAATGAAAGCCGGCGCTCGATTGGTTCCGGGTTGCAAAATTTGATCCAGGTCAAGTTCTAGGTCACGTTATAATAATTAAGTGATTATTAATAATAATAATAAAACTATTTCTTTAATAAGTTTAAAACTAATTTAATTGTAATTTTTAAATAAAAAATAAAAAACATATATGTATATATTTATCAATTTGCGTAGAAAGCAAACTGTTGCGGGATTTATTACGTCATAAAATGGTTAAATTTAACGTTAATAAGCATATTTTTGTCGTAAATACAGTGCGCAGGATGTGTGACTTTTCAATGACTGTCGTGTAAAGTGTACGGTTGACATCGACCACACGACGCGTGGAAATGGCTTTTTTGCCAAAATTATCTGTCCGTTGTTTATCAACAAGTACCATTGTTCGAAACGTAATCAAGAATGTGGTGGTAATAGGCAGCGGTTTGATGGGCAGTGGAATTGCTCAAGTTAGTAACATCAAAAAATGCAAATAAATTAATTTTTATTTAAAAAAAAAAAAAAAAAAATTATTTTTATCTATTAATAATTTTATCTTTATTTAAACACAGGTTGCAGCCCAAAGTGGGCACCAAGTTGTAATAGTAGACGTTTCAGACGACATCTTGAAAAAGGCCCACGCTGCTATTAAAACTAGTGTTCAACGTGTTGCTAAAAAGCAATTTGCCGCGGATAAACAAGTGAAGAAAAAATAGGAAAAATACGGGAAAAAATTTGAAGTTAAAATAATTTATTGTTATTATTATTTATTAGAAAGCTGACACTTTTGTTACCGATACACTCAGTCGATTGGTCACAAACACGAGTCCCGAACGAGCCGTTTTAAACGCCGATGTCGTGATCGAAGCGATCGTTGAGAACGTGGACATCAAACGAAAATTGTTCCAGAGTTTGGAAAAAATAGCCCCGGCGTAAAATTCATTTGAAACAATTTTTATATTGTTGAATTTCCGTTTTTCATAGTTTTCACTATCTTTTACTATAATTTTACTATTTTTATTTTTTTTTTTTGACTATTTTTCACGAATTTTTAAAATTATTTTTCACCGTATTCCACTGCCATTATTTTTTCATATTTTTCACTATTTTTATTGTTTTTTACTACTTTTTATTATTTTCCACCGCTTTTCACTACTTTTTATTCTTTTTCACTGTTTTGACTATTTTTCTATTATTTTATTATTTTTACTATTATTTTACTATTTTTACTATTATTTTACTATTTTTACTATTAGTTTACTATTTTTACTATTAGTTTACTATTTTTACTATTAGTTTACTATTTTTACTAATATTTTACTGTTTTTCATTATATTTTGCTATTATATTTTACTATTATTTTACTATATATATTCCCCACATTAGGCGCGACGTGATTTGACGCGACCTTAATCTACCGCGACCAATTTTTATTTTTACTTTTTCCTCATTTATCCGCGACTCAATCAACCGCGACCAATTTTTATTTTTACTTTTTCCTCAATTATCCGCGACTCAATCAACCGCAACTGAGTCGTGGTACTCGGTTTTCGCGTCAGATGACCCGCTCCCTATATGTCATTATTTTTTACTACTTTTTACCATTGTTTTACTATATTTCATTATATTTTATTATATTTTGCCACTATTTTACGATACATCACTATATATAACAATATATCACTATATATTACAATATATCACTATATATTACAATATATCACTATATATTACAATATACCACTACATATTACAATATATCACTACATTTCACTATATTTCATTATTATTCAACTATATTTCACTATTATTCAACTATATTTTACTATTGTTCAACTATATTTCACTATTATTCAACTATATTTTACTATTGTTCAACTACATTTCACTTTTACTATATTTTACAACAGGGATGCTGTTTTTGCAAGTAACACCTCGTCTATCCCAATTTGTGACATCGCCGATGCCGTCAACGCAAACCGCAAGGAACATTTTGCCGGTATTCATTTTTTTAATCCCGTTCCGATAATGAAATTAGTCGAGGTAAAGATCAAATCAAATAAATTATTAATTAAATTTAAACGCCAATTGTTTGCAGGTTGTTCGAATTCCAGAAACGAGCGATGAAACGTACAATAAATTAGTTTCGTTTTCCCGTGCGTTGGGTAAAGAACCGGTCACATGTAAAGACACGCCCGGTTTCATTGTAAATCGATTATTGGTTCCCTACATGGGCGAGGCAGTTCGCATGTTGGATAGAGGCATAATTCACTCGTTTTTATTCAGTTTATCCAATAAATTTCATTGAAATTATTTTTTTTTTTTAAAAAGGTGACGCAACGGCCAAAGATATCGACACTGCTATGAAATTAGGGGCTGGGTACCCAATGGGACCGATTGAGTTATTAGATTACGTTGGATTGGACACGACGAAGTTTATTTTAGAGGGTAAAAATATGCAAATTTGATGCAAATACGCAAATTTTTTTTGGGTTATTTTGGTTTTGTTTTTGTGTTTTAGGTTGGTCGCGTCGTTATCCAGATCATCCGCTCTATAAATCTTCGCCATCTTTGGATAAATTAGTGAAAGATGGGAAATTGGGGCGAAAAACTGGCGAAGGATTCTATAAATACGAGAAGAAATAGATTATTTTTGGGTCATTTGTTTTATTTCATTTATTCAGTCATCATTCAACCAAGTTTTAGTTTGGTTTAATGATTCGGTTTTGATTATTTTTAAATATACAGAATTATATTTGGATGAATGTACTTTGCGAACAGATTATCAATAAAGTGCTAGTGATTATCAATGCATTTATACTTGCGTTTTCGTTTATTATAAACATAAATAAATAAACAAAATGGCCGAGAAAATGGCGGTTTATAAAAACCAACGGCAGGTAACAGCAGAGTCTATTGACTGGCGACAGCACTCAAAGTTCATAATTTGTGTTAAATTTTTTCTTTCTTTTGTTTTATTAATCAATATTTATTTATCCAGAAAATAAATTAAAAGAAATAAAATATTTTATTTAAATATATTTTGGGATTCCGGGTTCCGTCCGAACATGATCCAGATCCGAGTGAAGCGACACGTCGAGCGCCTGGGAGGCCGCTGATCTTCAATAGCATTACAGCATGGAGTATTTTAAAAGTGGATTTAAGTCGGTGTTGGGAGCCCAACAAGGTGGAACTCAACCAACAGGAGCCGAAATCGTAAGCCACTTTTGACACACAAATAAAATTGGAAATATATCGATGATAATTGCAGGTTGAACGTCTGGTTGAGCGAGTTGAAGCGTCTACTCTACTCGATGACCGCAGAGACGCCGTCCGAGCTCTCAAAGCTCTTTCTAAGGTCTGCATTTGAAAAGATTTCGTTGTCCACACAATTTCACGTTTAATTTTATCCGCAGAAATACAGACTCGAGGTCGGTGCTCAAGGTATGGATGCCTTGGTTAAAGTATTGGAAACAGATAGGTAAACAGAATTTGACATTTTTAATGAAATTTTTTATTTTTGGTGAATTTTTTTAATTTTTTTGCAGAAATGAGACCGAAACTATTGGTTATGTGTTGGATACACTTTGTAATGTGATGTCGGATCAACCATTGGATGATGAAGGGGAAGATATTCAAATAAAACAAGGATTAGGAGAGCAATTTACGGAAATATTCATCAAAAAGACTGATAATGTCGCCTTGCTTCTTAGTTTCCTCGAAGTATGTGTTCGAAATTGATGAAACTAAACAAAAATGTCATAAAATTTGAGTTGTTACTTTTTGTAACGTTTGTGTAAACGTTTTTAAACGTTTTAAAACATTTTTACATTTATTTTTTTACATTTTTTACGTGTTTTTGCGTTTTATCATGTGTTCTATCATGTTTTATCACGTGTTTTTACGTTTTATTACGTGTTTTTACGTTTTATCACGTGTTTTTACGTTTTACCACGTGTTTTTACGAATTTTTACGTTTTACCACGTGTTTTTACGAATTTTTACGTGCTTTTACGAAATTTTTACATATTTTTACGTGCTTTTACGAAATTTTTACATATTTTTACGTGTTTGTACAGAATTTTTACGTATTTTACAAATTTTTACGTGTTTTTATTATTTTTTAGGAATATGATTTTCACGTACGATGGCCAGCTGTGAAATTGTTGACGTGCCTTCTCATAAACAAGTGCCGTGATGTGCAGGAGATTGTACTCGTGAATCCTCTAGGAGTTTCGAAACTAATGGATTTATTGTGCGACAGCAGAGAAGTCATTCGAAACGACGTAAACATAAATTAATACTGAAAATTTCTATTAATTTATTTTTTATGAATGAATTTTAATGTTTTTTTTTTTGTTTTTTTTTACAGGCTTTGCTGCTGTTGACGCATCTGACACGAAGCAACGCCAACATTCAAAAGATCGTCGCATTCGAGAACGCCTTCGACCGCCTGTTCGACATCGTGACCGAAGAAGGACACAGCGACGGCGGGATAATAGTCGAAGATTGTCTGCTGCTCATGTTGAATTTATTAAAAAACAACACGTCGAACCAGAGTTATTTCAAAGAAGGAAGTTTTATTCAAAGACTCACGTCGTTTTTTACGTTAAATCCTGAGGTGATCGAAGCCGGTTGGTCGGCGCAGAAAGTGGGCAACATCCATCACATGTTACAAGTTATTCCAATCAAACAAATTTATTTATCGACATTCTTCTTAATATTTCTTTATTTTTTTGCATATAGATCGTAAGAACGCTTGTGTCGCCACAAAATCCATTTCAAGTGACATCTTCGTGCCAGCGAGTGATGAATTCGTGCGGTAAACAGTTATTTCGGACCGAAATTCACGATTCCAATCCGATTTTCTTCTTTTGAAGGATTATTGGAACAATTATGCAACATTCTAATGGCGAGCGGAGTTCCGGCAGACATTTTAACCGAAGCAATAAACACGGTTTCGGAAGTTATTCGAGGAAATCATGGAAACCAAGAATATTTCGCCACTGTCAATGCACCCAGCAGCCCGCCCAAGTGATTTTTATTACGAAATAATTAGAAAAATTGATTTTTATTACGGAATAATTAGAAAAATTGATTTTTATTACGAAATAATTAGAAAAATTGATTTTTATTTCGAACTAATTAGAAAAATTGATTTTTATTTCGAAATAATTAGAAAAATCGATTTTTATTACGAAATAATTAGAAAAATCGATTTTTATTACGCAATAATTAGAAAAATCGATTTTTATTACGAAAATATCAAAAAAATTGATTTCTATTACAAAATAATCGGAAAAATTGATTTTTATTACAAAATAATCGAAAAAATTGATTTTTTATTACAAAATAATAAGAAAAGTCGTTTTTTTTTACGGAATAATAAGAAAAATCGATTAATAATTGATATTTTTTCTCCAGACCCGCAATAGTTGTCCTGTTGATGTCGATGGTGAACGAGAAACAACCTTTCGTGCTTCGTTGTGCGGTTCTTTATTGCTTTCAGTGTTTTCTGTACAAAAACGAACTCGGTCAAGCGCAGATCGTGCAAACGTTGTTACCGACTTCAGCAGATGGTAAGCAGGTGGTTAATCAGGTTCTATTCGAATTGATTCGTCAATAATGATTACTATTCTTTACGTTTAATTTAGTTGCAACTTTTACTGCTGGTCAGCTGTTGTGCGGGGGTCTTTTCAACCAAGATTCGTTGTCGACTTGGTGTGCGGCCGTGGCACTTTCGCACGCTTTGGTGGAAAATACGCCGCAGAAAGAACAACTTCTTCGTGTTCAATTGGCGACGAGCATCGGCACTCCACCCGTTTCGTTATTACAGCAATGCACTTCTATTTTACAAGAGGTTACTTTTATTTTTAATTTTTTAATTTAAAAAAAATAATTCTTTTTTGTTTTTTTTACAGGGTGGCAAAGTTCAGACACGGTTAGGCTTATTGATGTTGTTATGCACTTGGTTAAGCAATTGCGCGTTGGCAGTGAGCCATTTTGTGAGCTTTCCCATCAATATTCCTTACGTATCCTTGAAATGGAATGTTTTAATTAAAAAAGCGAACTTTTTAACGCAAAAAGAGTTTTTTATTAGCAAAATTAATGCATTTGGGGGATAAAATCAAGTACTTTTTTGGACAAAAAGGCATTTTTGGGTTAAAATCAAGTACGTTTTGGTACAAAAATGCATTTTTTGGTTAAAATCAAGTATTTTTGGCACAAAATCAAGTAATTTTTAGTGTAAAACTACATTTTTTGGTTAAAATTCAAGTATTTTTTGCTTTAAAATTAATTTTTGAGATAAAATCGAGGTACTTTTCATACAAAAATACATTTTTGGGATAAAATAAAACAGCTTTTAAGTGCGAAAACGAATTTGCTAAGAATTCTAAATGCTAAAATTGACATTTCTAGATTAAAAAACCTTATTTTGTATACCCTAAACCGAGTAAATTTCTCGAGCAATCACTAACTCCTCTCGTCTACATTTTCCCTTAACTCAAGTCAGTTGACATCTCAAGTCGCCCTTGCGGAAGGCGACGATCAAGAACGCATGGTGCAGGGTTTGTGCGCATTTTTGTTAGGAATTTGCGTGCAATTCAACGACGACTCCGTTACCACATTCAACAAGTAACAAAATAATTTGTAAACAACCACAAACCAAATAATTTATTCATTATTTTCCTTTTCTCAGGGACAGTCTTTGCCAACTGATCGTGAAACGGATCGGAACGGAAACATTTCTCGATAAACTGAACGGTATTTGCAAACACGAACCCTACATTCTGGCAGCTCAGAAACCTCAACTGAAATACAAACATCCGAGTGAAGCACTTTTCGATTACGAGTTCTGCAGACTCTTTAAGTCGTTAGAAGGTAACCGAGCGTAATTTAACATGAATCTATAGTGTAAGATTATTTTTAAAGGCCAGGTAATCAAAGTTATTACTACGAAACCTGGTGATAATTTATTGAACGGACCCGAAGAGAATTTATCGGAAGAACAACACGGTTTACTGATGCAATATAAAACGTTGATTCGAGATCAGGTGAAATCGATATTTGTGTCGAAATAACGTTTTAAAATTGAAAATTTTGAATTGTAGGACCAACAACTGCACGAACAATCGCGGAAATTGGAAGATTTGCAGGCGGAACACACTAAAGCGCTGCAGCAGTTGGAAGAAATGAATTCAACCGTGCAACAGTTGAGAGATCAAACTGCGCTGCTGAAAGCGCACAAGGGTAGCGAAACTCACATTTTTGTTTTTTAATTTTATTAATTAATTTTTAATTTTTTTAGGTGTCCCGCAAAGTGATTTAACGGTTGCTAGCAACAGCGAAGTTGAGGATCTGAAATTAGAAATTGAAAATAAAACCAAAGAATTAGAGGAAAAAGATAGATCCATCCAACAGATGGTAAATTGTCGATAATTTGGTTCAATGACTCAAAATTGTTAATTTTAATTTTAATTTTTTTTTAGATTTCTCAACAAAATGAATCGGGGGACTTCGAAACGAGCGCATTTGATGTCCAGACACTGCAAGAGCAGATTAGAAGTCTAGAGATGCAAATTGCGGAAAAAGATGCGAAATTTCAAGAGTTGCAAGAAAATCAATCGCAACTTCAACAAACTGCCATCGCACCTTCAGAAGTATGAAATTGAACCAAACGTGGTCAAACATTCTGGTCAAAAATTCGATGTTTTTGGTCAAACATTTGATGTTTTTGGTCAAACGTTTGATGTTTTTGGTCAAACGTTTGATGTTTTTGGTCAAACATTTGATGTTTTTGGTCAAACATTTGATGTTTTTGGTCAAACATTTGATGTTTTTGG
>JAQFXT010000687.1:0-28439 GCA_034683725.1 Strigamia crassipes | reverse complement strand
AAATAATTAAAATTAGAAATTGGCATTTTAAGACGTGCAAATGGTGAAATGGCATGCAGAGACGTGCAAATGTGGTCCGAATCCGAATCCGAATCGTAAACGCGGTCACAAAAAACGGCGTAAAGCGTTAGTAAACTAAAACGAGGAAAACCAGTGAGTTGATAAAGCACCAATTAAGAAAAATTAAACTTACCGTTTAGGATTAAACTTCATTATCTTAACAACTGAGGTTATATACAGCGGCAAAACTGCAGACAAAGAAAAATAATTTAGGCTTAAACTACACTACACAATTTACTAAAACTCACCGGATCTCTAAGCTGATGTTGTCAAATAAAATGGCCGAAGTACGGCACTTTCTTTCCCGTTTAATTTTGTCAAAAGTTTATGAATAATTAATGAGAAAGATTGCTTATTTTTCACTGTTTTTCCGATCAAATTTTGAAGAATTTAAGAAATGAGTCATTTCAGACTTTGCATACGTAATGAGCGCACGCCGGAGTTAATGCTGCCACCTCGTGTCAAAAGCTGTAACTGTACTAACGGCGCTCCGATTGCGATTTGAAAATTTATATCTCAAAATCAGAAAATAAAATTGAAAATATGCTGCAATTAAACATTTAGAGATTTGGCTAATATGCAAAAATTTAGATAACTCACCATTGGTTCTGTTTTTGGCTCGCCAAACTGCGAAAAATCAGCTTTTGCAGGTTCAAAACGCACTTTACCCGGTTCTATAACCTAAAGAAAATATTGTAATTGCAATAAAACGCTGAAACTTATTGTTATTTTTGTATATTTACGTGTTCAATGCTTCGTTGTGGTAATTCGTTGTGCCATTGAGATCACCATGAAAAAAACTCCCCAAACTTGGAACAAACGAGTCATTTCTCCCTGTCGTATTTAATTTTTATTGTATTAAAATCCAACATTTTCAACTGATTGTAGTCAATAATTACACGACTGAGAATTTCTTTGTGTAGTTTTTAAAATCTTTGCTGATTTTCCTGTTTAATTTAATTCAAGTAATATGAGTCAAAATAATTCTGTACACAATTGATTTTTCATAACTCACCAGTCCGTAAGTCTGTACATTTTTCAAAATGCAAGATTTTGTTTCATGTACCAATCAGTAATTACTAATATTATACAGAATTACTCGCACAAGATGCAAACTAGGAAAAGAAAATAAAGATAATGTTATTTGAAAGAAATCCACCTGAAATCCTGAAAAATCGACATGAAATCCGAAGAAATTGACATGAAATCCTGAGAAATCCTCCTGAAATCTCGAGAAATTCTCCTGAAATCCTGAAAAATCCTCCTGAAATCCTGAGAAATCCTCCTGAAATCCTGAACTCTTTATGATTTCAAAAAGATTTCAAAATCTCCTACGAGATTTTGGTGGTTGGCTACCCACTCGATTAAACCCATAAAAATTAATTTAAAAAACAAGAAAATTAAACAAATTTCAATTCAAATAATCAAAAACCAGCGCACTACTAACAAATAAAGGCCAACACTCTAACGGGGCCCCCGCGTACAAACAGAAGATTTACGATATTAATCAAAAGCAGAAAACCAAGCAGCACATGCTAAGACACGATCGAACTGTCAAAAAGCTTTCTCCGTATTCAAAAATAAAATAAAAAAATTATCCATCCAGAAATAAGCGAAAATTTTAGTTCACTAAATCCCACAACAACAAAACGATTAAATCAAGTAGAACAAAACTGCCTGTCTTAACATAAGCACTTCTAGTGATAACGGGTAATAAATATATTTCACCATTTATTTCGAGTATAACTCACTACTTTTCCTACTCCAAGATCCCATCAAATCAAATTTGATTAATAATTTTCCTATACAATAAATTCTCTCGCATGTATGCAATTTTAATTAAAAACAAATTGCTTTTTCGCCTTTTCACCGGGTAAATATTACGCAACGTGTAACCTACAAACACGGAAACGTTCCATTCCAGCCGGGGAAGAATATCGAATAAGCGAAGGCACAAAAATAGCGCAAGCGCGTGTTGGCACTTGGAACGACTCGCGTCTTGCCATGATTACTTCTTTTGGAATCCTCGTCGCCTTCCTAATTGGTCAGTATATTTCACATTGCTTAATCGAATTTAAAAAAAAAAAAATTAGAAAAATTGTTTTTCCAATTGGTCAAGGTTAAACGCTCACTGCAAGCACTCACCCTAATGACCCCATTATGTAGTGCAATTTGTACGTTTTATTTCAAGGTTGTATACAATGCCAATCGTGTGATCTGAATGCAAGATGCGCGCAGCATTTGAATAACATTCCCGACTGTGAACCTGAACTCAAGTAAAATAAAATAAATTAATACAACATGTTTTATGTATACGTATCATCGTTTTCAATACATTTTTGTAGGTTGAATCCGTTGTACAAATGTTTAGTTGAGCTTCTGCAAGATTGCCATAATGCACCCACACTCGAACTGGAAATAAAAAATATAAAATTAGCTCGGGATGTGTTCTGCAAGGATAAAGATTTAGCTGCACGTTAGTTCAACGTTTAATTAAGCAAATTAATCAATTATTAACTCGGTTTTTTATTTTTTTTTAAGGTTTTAAAGACAATATTCAGTGTTGGTCGTTGATGAAAACATGCATCGCTAATTTTGGTGAAGCGAGGATGCAGATTGAACAAAATGCAACGACTAAACAAAGGATTTGCAAGTAATTTAACATGTATAAGTGGATTTATATGATTAAAAACAATTTTTCTGTCAAAGGGAGGTAAAAACAACGAGGGATGTTTGCATATCCCACGCATCGGATCAATGCAGAGATATGGAAACAACATTCATCGACACTGCGCGTGATGTAATAATTTGTGCGCCAGAGAAAACTACGACCGAGCGATCGAACAATGCTATGAATAATGTCCAAAATTTAACTGCGGCTTCTTGCGTCTTGCTTCTCTTTGTTTACATCATGTAGACGTTGAGACTGGATAATTAGATTTTCATCTTCTTTCTTCTGTTTCGTCTAAATAATAAAACGGTGTAAAAATAAATAAATTATCCCAACAAAACGAATTATTTTTTCCATTGAAATTCTTTTCTTTTCTTTTCTTACTTCAAAACATTGAAAATGGCGCGACTTCACCGCCATTTTGTTGATAACAAATGACGTAATTGTTGCTAGGAAATTTAGCGTGCTCTGGTGAGAATTATTATAAACTGTGTGTTAATGACAGCTGTGGGTTTTAATTGAATTCAAATGTGATTTACAACTTCCAGCAAATGTTCTGGAAGGGACTCATTGGGATCTTCTTTCATTCTCTTCAAAACGTTGAGGTAATTGAATTTTACGCTGCTAAATACCAACGGCTAATGACTGTAATAACCAGGTGCAGTCTTGCAACATCAATAAAAGTTAACACTAACAATTTTTAAATTATTTTAAAGCAGCAAAGATTTCTTGTTGCCATTTCTACTGAAACTGTTGCTTTTTTGAAGAGTGTTGTCATCCGTGGCAATTCATATCTTCTCCACAAGATGGCACTGTAAAATAAAAAATAAAAGCCGCTGCTATTTCTACACGATTGAATGCCACTATAGAATGCCACCAATTTTGTGTAGAAATTTGGCTGTTACATCTAGATTCCATCGGTTGCTGTACCCCACGATTTGTGACGATATTTACAGCAAAAATAATAATGTTGAATGAAATAAACTTAATCATAAAAACAAATAATCCAATTTAGTTCGTGCTTTACATTAAAGTTTCATTATTATTTCCCAGTTTGTATCGAAATCTGTTGGCGATGAATTTTCGCAAGCATTAAACCATTGCTTCTGCTAAAATGTGAAATTTGAAATTTTTACGATACATCTAAAAAATTAAAAGGTCGACACATTCTATTCTTTTAAATGGTTTACCTAGGAAGCAATTCTATTCGTAAATGATGATTTTTTTCCGTTTTTGTTCCGTGGCCTAAGATTTAATTCTAAAAATATCACAACAATTCGCGCTTCCGCTCGTACTTCCGGTAGAATTCCGACAGGCTGGAAAACGTAATTCGAAACGAATAAAATAACAATTTGATTTCTTAAAATCGTTATAAACATATTGAAACGTTAAAAACACTTTAAATTGTTTTCATATTGCACAGAGTGAATACTCAACAAAACAAATTAACACGCAAAATACCGTTATTAATCTTTATGCTCTGTGCAATAATATCGAACCAATAGAAAATTATGATGGATGCGACCCTGTAGATGATAAAATTTCGAAAATCTAGTGATTACCGGTAATAAAAAAAGGTGTTTCGTTATTATTATATAATGTATCAATCATCATGAATAATTGCTGAATGATTGCATAATCAATTTTAATAACACTTTCAAGAATTAAATACAAATTTCTAATTTTTGATGAAAGCCAAATTTAACCATTCCAGTTTGAACTTTTGCTGCAATCTGACAATTTGCTATTAATCATAATCGTGAGGCTGGGGACACGGACCTTGAGACTGGATTGAAATTTCTAGAAATAAAATAAATTTTTTTTAAATCATTAATAATAAGATTAGATAATTTTCTACAGAGCTTGCACACTTACCAGATTGGCCATGTTTAATTCGTTTATCATTTTCACACTTCAAGAAATCATGATTTGCATAGGTATTGCCATCGTCTCCACAAATTGGAACGTACGACCTGTTAGCGTTGCATCCGTCGTCATCATCCTCTTTCTCAGCATGAATTAAAACTGCAAAAACTATTAATAAAAATAAAAATGTATCTATCAATTGATTTGTTGGTGCGCAGGAAACTTACGCAGAATTGTACAGAGAAAAAGTGCTGCAAATTGACTCATCTTTAGTTGTGGTAATGCGCAGCTGGTAGCAATGATAAGTTTGAGTTTGAGTTTTATATAATGTGATAAAGGATTGGCTGTTATCATCAGTTTGAAATTTTTCTTCTTAACTTCCTATGTGAAAGGTTTTCGAGGAAATGAATCAAGGTTGACATGTTTTATTGTTCAAGTTTAGTTTATTGCTTTGTCATTCAAATGTACAAGACAGTATTGACATTTAGTTGTGAAATTGCAAGTTTATTTATTTATTCATTTATTTATTTATTTATTTACTGGGAAAACAGTATTTATTTACTGTGCAAAAAGTGTCAGTAAGTGGTATTGCTCAATTTTAAGTGAACACATATAGATGTTATTTTTATTTCAATTTATAGTAGGTCGTTATCACAGTGCAGGATAATTTATTCTTTATTTCACTACAGTGGAATGCTGATTATCCGATTATCCGATTACCTGAAAAGTACTGATCGAGTATTGGGCATACACGGCTGGTTCAGGGTCGTGCTGAGTGCCATGTGCATACATAAACTTCTAATGTCTGACTATGTAATTATATATTGCAGATGTTGACATGGGGTCATCTTATTGATGACTGAGAATTGTGTGTTGCCAAGGAGTCGGCCTCGGCAACGATTTTATGCAAATAATTTAATTTGAATTGTTAAAAGGAATATTGCAATAGTGTAGTGTTTAAAACACCAAACAAACTGTTATATCAATGAGCTGAATGTTTACACAATTGATTTTGACAGCTATCACGTGGTGCGTCATTTTAAATCAATTTTTGTTTGAAGTAAACAACAATCCGTTCTATTATTTCCAGAACGGTCGGGATGCACAAACCCAAAAACAGGCCCAAATTACCCCCAATGTCGCAAAGACAAGGAATGAGCGCGTACGAGTAATACTCGCTTATCTCGTCGATTACATTGTCATCGAAATAAGACGCAACGGCCGCAACTTTTTCGACACTCATTCCCTTGTAATCAATATTGTAACTCAAGCTGTTGCACGCACGAGGACAGTGACAAGTTTCTTTGTAGTCGAGCATGGTGGGCACGTATAAATTTTGCAAGAGTGTGTTTTGGAATTCACTCAGGTCGTTGGTAGTGCACATCGGGAGATTTACGTGCGGAGTGTGGGGCAAACTTGAAGGAAAAGAAGAAATAATAAAAATTTATTAGGCATTTAATGATTTGTAATAATACTTGCACGACGTGTGGTTCAACAGGTATCCATCTCTGCATCGAGAACGGCATAAATTGAAGGCTGATACGTCGACGCAGGGGTTTTCCAGTGTGTTAAGAAATGAAAACTAGCAAACCAAATCGATCTTGAATCGAGTTTAATCATCAATTGGTTAATACCTGTCTAGCGCTGAGCGCAAATGTCGTTTTCTCACGACGCTTCACTCTGAAGAAACTTAACGGATTGTCGTGGATGTTGTAATCGTCGGCTGAGATGATCAACTAAAAAGCGAAATATAATTTGAATTAAACGACGAGTTTTTGCAAGTGTTGTCTCACTTCATACTCGTCCACAGTCTTGCTGCACAGATTGGCTGTTTGGTTACTTATGAGTTGAAATACAAGATCATCTTTGTGGAAAGGGATTAAATTGGCTGAAATATTGTCAAAAAATTGCACAATCTGTGTACACTTTACGTTATCATTTTATTTGTTAAGATTATTTGTGGATGGGTTGTTTAATGTGTAGATTTAGGCTCGATGAGAAAGGAGATACGTGCTTGATTGGGGGTCAAACAGGAAGTAAGATTTATTCTATCATTTACATATTATGCTAATATGATAACGCCCTTAAGTGGGAACAAAGTCAAAGAACTTCAACATTATTACGTACGGACTGAATATTTGGTGCAGATTCCATGGATACTCTTCACTTTTTGGGTGGTCACGTTGAAGGTTTTAGAAGTCGTGCCAGGCATTAAGTTCTGTAGAAATATAAAATGTATTGATTTTTTTATTGACTTTTTTATTGATTTTTTTTAGTGATTTACTTGCGTCAAGCCCGCATATACTAGTAAGCCATCGGTGGTGATTTTATTGAACAGTTCGGCGTAGGTTATGTTGAAACGCGATGGTAAGTCACTGAGGTTAATGGGACATGTATACTTTGTAGGTTCGCCATTGGCTCCGAACAACAACTGTCTGAGTTGTAACGAGTTGATGGCGTTGAGGTGGTGCGGACATACGGTGAAAGATGGAAATTTGACCGACACGTTTTGCAGTATCGACACCTTGCACGATATTGGAGATTTTGAGAATAGAATGAGACGGTCCATTATTTGGAACCCGCAAACGAAAAAACTGCAAGAAATGACCATCACCCAGTAGAATCTGTAGCCGAAGCTGCGTTTCTTGTCCATTAGTTGCTGCCAGCCTGCGATCGGGACATTCAACTCCAAAACCTTGTCGTTTATGCTCCTTTTTTGAGTCGATTTAATGAAGAATTCTGGTAAATAGAAATGCAATATTAAAATTAAAAAGAGTCGCCCTCGAATACCAGCCGGTAGCTACAATTTACTTTTTCTGTAGTTTTTCGCATTGATGATACGAATTGAGGTCATAGCTGCTGCTGTTGCACTTTCCAAATGAAATCGAAGTGTAGAGGATAGGAAATTTATATTGTTGACAAATCTAAGAATGAAGTTTACTTTTAGATGTTTTGTTGTGAATATATCCAGTGAATTGAGTAAACAATGCTCGTAAAACATCCCACTTGGTTTCGATTCAGGAGAAAGGAAACAAAAGAACAATACCATGTCTCTAGCACTGCGTGTTGGTTTGTTTGTGCTCATTGGAGGATGGTACTGAGAATGTGTGGATTTATTTTGATTTTGATACTATGAGGTTTCCTCAGTAACTGTCTTATGTGTACAAAAATATATTGAAATTCTTTGTTCATTTTTTTATTTATTTATTTTTGATTTTCAGTTGTTAGTTTACCTGATAAGAAGTTTACAAAGGATGACAGTGAGTTTGAGAACTCTTGTAAGAAATATTTTTGCGTTTTATATTTGTTTTTTAAATGAAACAAATGTTTGTTTTTGTTGAAGTTGTTTAACTTTATTCCCACTTGAGGGCGCTGTTATATTTGTATGTATGCTGCCAATGGGCAGTAATAACATTTACAATGAGACTTACAAAAATGCCTCAACAAATGTATTAACACAGTAAAATGTTGTAAACATTTTATAATTTTATTTTATTTATTTCATTATCAAAAAATCATTTCATTTCAGTTTATTTATTTTATTATCAAAAAATAATCAATTAAATCATAATTTCGTTTCGTCGCAAATTTAGATCTCGGGTTTTCGTTGTTTCGCCATGTTCTGCCGTTCCTCAGACTCGCGCCCGTTTTGCGGTTCCGGGTTTTCCGAAAATCCGGATGTTCCGCCGTTCCGCCGTTCCGCCATGTTCCTCAGAATATCCTGTGTCGCAGTCGCCATTTTGAATTTGCTGTTCGCGATCAATTCGTTGTTGCTGCAAGTTTTGTTGCTGATTTTCTACGTAAACCGGGGGATTCGGCGGGTAATACGGTATCGTATTGTACCCGTATGGTGACTGTGCAATTATAATTCCTGAATTTTGGTTTGTTCCAGTGTAGCAACAACACCAACCGCACGTATTACAGCAAACCATGCTGGACAAAACAATGTCGTTGATGCCGACCAAAAGTGTAAATAAAAACAGAGACAGGAAACGTCCAGTCACATTGCGGCACAAGTCGCAATTCATATTCGGATGAAACGCACACCTAGAGCAATTATCCACGACATCGACCCAATTAATGACACAAATAGTCAGAACAGCAACTACCAACACTACAGAGCCAACAATACCCAACGCAAGAGTGGAAATAAAACAACAACGATATTTTTCCTTGTTGAGACCACCAAAAATTGCGACTACGCCGCTAACTATGTGAAACAAAGCGCACACCATGGTTGTGATGTGCAAAATAATGAAATCGTGGTTGTCTACGATCATATAGGCGAGGCAATAAGCAAAAAGAAAAGTGTTCAGTAAAATCTGAGCCACACCTGCGAAATATATCAATTAGATAAACAAAAAGGAGAATATTTGAAAAACACTTACCACATCTGATTACGAGTTTCGATTTGTGGTTATCCGTTGGTTCCACCTAAAATAAATCGTTAAATAATTAATTAAACGTTTTCATGGCGACTAAATCGTCAACTTACATGTGGGAATGGATTTATTTGTTGCTGGTACATCTTTGGTGTATTTATCCGCAATTTAATAGCAATGGGGAAGTTATTCCGAGTTCTTATCCTCGCGGTAAAGAGTGAACAAACGTTGTAATCTAAATTTCAATAACTGAATTTGATTAGATACGATTGGAAAAACCAATCAAATGTTAATCAAATTATATAAAAATAATATTCAAAACGCTTTTCAATTCGTATTTCTCTACTTATCGATGATTTATCGAGTGCTGGAACCTGTTTAATACATTAAACATCAATTACGAACAAAAAAAACCTCAAATAACTAGCGAGGGAGACTGACAAACAAATTTATATCGTCTTAAATATACATACACACAAACTAGAAATTATGAATGTTAGTTTACCTGATAAGAAGTTTACAAAGGATGACAGTGAGTTTGAGAACTCTTTGTAAGAAATATTTTTGTGTTTTTTAAATGAAACAAATGTTTGTTTTCGTTGAAGTTGTTTCACTTTATTCCCACTTGAAGGCGCTGTTATATTTGTATGTATGCAAATTGAGTAAATAAATACTACTTCCTGTTTGACCCTTAAAGCAAGTACATGTCTCTCTTTTCTTGAACATCTAAAATCTACACCAAAGTAGAGAAACAATAAGATGGTGACCTCCAGCAGTAATTCGTCATCCAAGTCTGCTGCCAATGGGGGGTAATGACATTTACAATGAGACTTACAAAAATGCCTCAACAAATGTATTAACACAGTAAAATGTTGTAAACATTGCTTAAATACAGAAATTGAAATAAAATACAATACGTATATAAATAAAAATATACAAATAAAAAGAATTATAAAATATATTTTAAAACGGAAATTTTAAGTCGTGGAAATGGCGAAATGGACGTCCAAGCAAAAAAAATGTCAAATTGTCTCAAATTTTTTTTCAATTTAGATTATAGACGCGTACCAAAAACTGACGAAAATGAGAAAAACAAACGCTGTGAATAACTAATACAGTAACAACAAAGAGGGATTTTACTTACGTTCCGTATGCGATTAGTTTTCCGGTTTATTAACGATATAAACAGCAAATCCACAATCATCAACAGCATAAACTCTAAACAAAGGAGAAAAAAAATGTGTGTAGGCCTAAATGACAAATTTCAAAAATGCACCCTTAAAGAAAATACCACGAACCGAACAAGGTAAAATCCTCTCCCATCTTGTTGCACGGAAATGAAAACTATCTGTAATAAGGATTCCAAAAAATTTTAAAACTTAAAACGGTCCAGAAATAGCGTTTTCTTGTTCGAAGTATACGATGAATATTAATGAGGTATTTCAAACCGCGTGCGTTATTTCCGGGTGAATGCTGCCATCTCGCGCCAATAATTTCCAATTCGCGGTTTGATACGACATTTTATAATTTTATAATTTTACAAAACGCAATAATAAATATAATCAAACGACTAAATGACAATACAATCACAATACACAAGACCGAAAAACACAGTAAAAATTTGTAAAAATTGCTTAAATACAGAAACTGTAATCAAATGCACTAAGTACATATAAATAAATTTAAAAATATATAAAAATAATTAAAAACGCAAATTTATTTATTTATTTATTTATTTATTTATTTCAAGTTGTGGAAATGGCAAAATGAACGTCCATACAGAAAAACTTCAACTTGATGTCCCGATTTGTTCAATTTAGATCATAATAAACGCGCATCAATTCCTGACAAAAACGAGAGAAAAAAACGTTATGAATAACTAATAAAGTAAAAACAAAGAAATATTTTACTTACGTTCCGTGTACGAATAGCTTTCACTTCTATTATCAATACGAATAGCGAAAACACAACCAGCGACAGCATAAACTCTAAACAAAGTAAAAAGTGTGTGTAAGCCTAAATGACAAATTCAAATACCACGAACCTTCCGAGTAATAGTCCAAATCGACCATCTTGTTGCACGTTTCATTATAAATTTCTACATCTCTGAGGAAATATTAGCTCATCTTTACGTAAACAGATAAATTCGTTTAAAAATCGCAGCGAAACTTACGCAGAATACACTGACGCCATCTGGGATACTCCGCAAGTACTTGTAAAGTTCAAACGAAATCCGGGAGATGGCGATCCTGTTTTTTACTTTGTAAATTACGTCATTTTATAATAACTCAAATAAAAATTAGATTTCGTACCGTCAATCCTTTTATTTTTAATGCGGCAATATTAGTATATACGAATTCAAACAGATAAATTCGTTTAAAAATTGCAGTCAAATTTAGTCGAAGAGGTCGCCAATGCTAAAAATCTCGTACAGGGCAAGATTTTGGATTTTTAAATCCTTGAAATCCTGAAAATCCTAAAAAATCCTTTATAAAATCTTAAAAAATCCTTGTGAAATCTTAAAAAAAACCTTGTGAAATCTTAAAAAATCCTTGTGAAATCCTAAGAAATCCTAAGAAATACTGGTAAAATCCTAAAAAATTCTTGTGAAATCCTAAAAAATTCTTGTGAAATCTTAAGAAATCCTTGTAAAACCCTAAGAAATCCTTGTGAAATCCTAAAATCCATAGCAAACACCTAAAATCTTTAAGAAATCTTTGAAATCCTTAAAACCTTCAAGGATTTCAAAGATTTCAAAATCTCATACCCTCAAATTTAGTAGTTGATAACAAAAAAGCTGAAATAAACCGCTGAGAAAATTCACTGTACAAAGTACTTTTATTGCAACATTACATTAAACCGTTGCAGCCCAACACAACACTTAATTCATAGCCTTTGCTGCTGCATTTACTCTATTGAAAAGTTTATCTTTGATCACTTGCGACATGAGTCCATGTATGACTTCAATCGTTGTTTTACAGCTAAATCACAATAAATAAAATAAAATAAAATAAAATAAATTTAACAAAAATATTATCGCACATATTTACCTATCTTTTGTAGCTTTCGCTAACTTATCCTCAGTTTTTTTCTCGTGAGGATCAATCCCTAACAAAAACCCACCGCGTCCCATTTGTGATTCAGATTGCTCCAACTTATCCGAAAGATCAAATATTTGACCGGTCGTGTAATCAGCATTCTAAAAAATAAATTAAAAAATTAAAAAATTAAAAAATATATTAAAATCGTTCATATTTCATTAAATAGAATTTTTCTACCGTAATAAGACTGGACGAACTGAGCGTGTTCACCCAATATTTATTCCACAAGGAATCTAAAAGCCGACGATCGAGTGCCGATTTAAAATACGAAACTTCAAGCGAGTAATATTGCTTGCAATGGACGCCAAAGTCCTCAATTTTATTCAATGGAATCGTTTGGTATTCAGATGGACCTTCGTCCGGTGGTTTATAACCCTTCGGATACGTCCTGAAAGCGCCGAGATTCACTTTCCCCGCCGAAATAGTCCGAACTGGATCAATCTAAATAAAAAAATCAACCACAATTACTCAATTTATATACAAATTTTTAATTTTTTTAATTTTTTTTAACTTACAACAATCGCTACAAATGGTTCCTGGAATTGCTGATTCAACATCTGCGTGCTAACATCGATCCCGGACAACCAACAACCGTATCCAGGGTGACTATGATACCACCCAATTGCATTTTCTAGCCTTCCAACCTAATTAAACATCAAAAATATTCATTCGAGTTTAAATAAATGTTTAAAAAATGTGAATTTTCGATATTTTACTTGTTTAGCCGCATCGGAGTAAGCAGCCATGTATTCGTAAGCTTGCGCTTGCGCATTAACGCGTGTTTCGGTTCCCTCGACGGGTAGAGCGAATGAATCCATAACTATCATCGTATTTGCATCGACTTTGCCTAGGAGAAGTCCCATCACTTCTAGAGTTCCGCCAGATCGTGCGTGCATCACCATTTTCAGTAGCGCCAACGCCGAGATCTTAATGTCTTTAAAATAGTGCGGACTAGAGAGACTAATGGGAATTAAGAAATTGTAAATTCACAGCGCATAATTCTTACTCTCTTTCCCACGGTTTTGCTGTCAGAATATCTTGTTGTTGTTTTTTATTGTATTTGTAAATTTCATCCACCGCTTGCACGGTTTCCATGTTATTACTCATTTCCCACGTCTTCTGAGCCATTTGGGAATCCATTTTCGCTATAATGTAAGAAGATATAGGTGAAATTGTATCTTAAATACGCTCGCGAATTCTGTTTAGTGTTTACCCTTTCAGCAATGGAGGTCTGACGGCGGTGGAAACTAAAACCGGAAATGCGAAATAAATACAAAATCATATCATTTAGACATTTTTGAAATTGATTTATAATTTAAAAAAATTATTATTTTTAGTTTTTTTAAAAATAAAAAGTATGTTTGGGTTGTAATTCGACTTACATTTAATTTAGTTTTTAAAATGACCATTTCCCATTCATTCTGTTTCATTTCTCGTTTTCCATTCACCCAGGCCCATCATCGGTTCGCCTGCTTCGCTCGATCGGCATTTTCAGCTGTTGAATCACAATATATTTTGAATTAACTAACATAGAACGTTAATCCGATGACCAATATCGCACAACCCGAGATTAATTCACAAGCGGACGAGTTTGACGATACGTAAGCATTTGTTTAATAGCCGCATCTGCTCGTAACCACCTCCGCATCCATCTCTTGTTTTTCTCCAGATGCGCCGTCGATGAAGAATTGGAGCTTCTTCGATCAATATACGTCCACGAGTTAAACATTACGAATGACGAAAAGTATAAACCCATTCACCACTAATGACTAAACAAAAATTCTAACGTTTTTTTCTGCCGTTTCAGTGATCGACCGCACACTGTCAGCATCGACCTGCATCCAGCAACTGCAGATAAAGCAGAAGAACAATTCGTTAGACTTAATTTGGTGTTTACTCTGCCGTTGTTGGTGAGAAATTAAAAAAAAAAAACGACGAAAATCAAATTAATTTAATTTTTAATTTTTTTTATTTTCGGTGAAGTATCCACGCGCTTTGCCGGAAATCATGCTGAGGAATTCGCGAGGAATTTCTGACGATGATTTGAAAAAGTGAGAAAAACGAAGGTTTTGTTTACGGAAATTAATTTTATTTGTATTTGAAGGATCGATACCGAGTTACGAAAGAAAGCTGAGCAACAAAAGAG
Source organism: Strigamia crassipes (assembly GCA_034683725.1). NCBI lineage: Eukaryota > Metazoa > Arthropoda > Chilopoda > Geophilomorpha > Linotaeniidae > Strigamia > Strigamia crassipes. The sequence goes on along the minus strand of JAQFXT010000687.1, from coordinate 14,213 downwards.
CTGTCAGAGTCTGTATACGTTGATTGAGTTGGCTAAAGAGCATTTGACAGCTAAAAACACTCCGACTGGAATCTGCGCGATATGTCTTTATGGGTTTGATCCCAAAGATGTGTTCACTAAAACCGAATGTTATCATTATTTTCACGCGCGTTGTCTGGCCAGATATGTGAAATCGACACTGAGCCAAAAAGAAGACGCAAATTCTAAAGTAAAAAAAAAAAAAAAATTATAAAAATTAAATTTTTTACATTCTAATTGTGATCGTTATTTGATTTAGGTGGTTTGCCCGGTCTGTCGCGAAGTTATTGCTTATGAATTGTCGACGTTGGAATCGGCTCCGCACCCCGTGGAATGCGAATCGGCAGCTGCGTTTGAAATAACGCGCGATTTAAGGAAGATTCAAGTGGAAATGGCGCGGTTGTTTCAAAGACAGCTATTGCGGGGTGGAATAATCGACTTGGATGCCGAGAAGAACAAATATCTCCTCGAAATATCAACGGTAGAATATCTCGGGCTCGAAATGGAGAATTTCACAAACCGGAAACGCCACTTTAAAAATTGTGCTTTTCTCCCCGTTTTTTTTTAGCCATTTGTAAAGCGGTTTGTTGGTATTTTGTCGATTTTCGGCGATTTTCTGCAATTTTCTGCGACATTTGGACGTTTTTCTGCGACATTTGGACGTTTTTCTGTGGCATGTGGACGTTCTTGTGCGAAATTTGGACGTTTTTATGCATTTTTATGCGACATTTGGTCGTTTTTATGCATTTTTATGCGACATTTGGTCGTTTTTATGCATTTTTATGCGACATTTGGTCGTTTTTATGCATTTTTATGCGACATTTGGTCGTTTTTATGTATTTTTATGCGGTATATTGGCGTTTTTATGCATTTATGTGCAGTATTTTGGCGTTTTTATGCATCTTGCTGCGGTATTTTTGCGTTTTTATGCATTTTTCGCCGGTTTCTGTACATTTCGAGCCCTAAAATATCTTTAAAAAAAAAATAATAACTTTAAACATATTTATGTGTATATATTTTTAAAATATTTTTAGATCGCGCCTCAAGAGCAGCGCCCGATCGCTCCCGACGACATTGCGACTCCGATCGGAGCCAATGCGAAAAACGAATCTTCGAACGAGCCTCTCCCGGCCGACACTTACGGAAACCAGAGCAAAGGAAACCCTAACAAAAGCCGAGGTCGAGGCAAAGGGTTTTCGCACTCGATTTCCAACTCGAATCGATTTCGTCACCAAGAAGGCGATTCGGCCGAAGCGCACGCGGAGAACGCGAAACCCGAATTCGAAACCGAACCACCGCACGACAAACAACACCGACCTTTCCCTCGCAGTCGGGGCCGGGGCCGGGGCCGCGGCCGTTGCAGCGGGATGTCTTGGCACCAGCAGAACCGACGAGCCAAGAACGCCGAGAAAAGGGACTCGGACGACGCCATGATCAACGGGCACCCGCAAAAGGAGACGACGAAAAACGTCGAGGTGACGCAGAAAAGCAGCAGCACGGAAGGAAAACCGATTAAATCTCAGAATTCGTGGGGTTACGGACCCCCGCCGCTGGGTTTTTCCAAAGATGCAACGCACGCGTCGCCGCGGAATTTCACGCGCGCCGCGCCGGTGCAGCCGCCGCCCGGGTTCAGATCGCGACCCCCGTTTCCTCCACGAGCGAAACCGCCGCCCGGTTTCTTCACCAGCTGACGTGGGTGGATGTGCTCGTTCGACTCAGGCGTCCCTGTTTCCTACACGACGAAATTAATTATGTATTTGAATCGTGTAATCAGTTTTGGTGTCAAATCTTTGAAAAGACGCTTAGGAGTTGTGTGCGTGTTAACCGTGTTAACTGTGATGCTCAAATATTTACATCGGACTTGGTGATTCATAATTTCTAGTTTGTGTGTATGTATATTTAAGACGATATAAATTTGTTTGTCAGTCTCCCTCGCTAGTTATTTGAGGTTTTTTTGTTCGTAATTGATGTTTAATGTATTAAACGGGTTCCAGCACTCGATAAATCATCGATAAGTAGAGAAATACCAATTGAAAGGCGTTTTGAATATTATTTTTATATAATTTGATTAAAACCTGATTGGTTATCTAATCAAATTCAGTTATTGAAATTTAGATTACAACGTTTGTTTACTCTTTACCGCGAGGATAAGAACTCGGAATAACTCCTCCATTGCTATTAAATTGCGGATAAATACACCAAAGATGTACCAGCAACAAATAAATCCATTCCCACATGTAAGTTTACGATTTAGTCGCCATGAAAACGTTTAATTAATTTTTTAACGATTTATTTTAGGTGGAACCAACGGATAAACACAGATCGAAACTCGTAATCGGATGTGGTAAGTGTTTTTCAATTATTCTCCTTTTTGTTTATTTAATTGATATATTTCGCAGGTGTGGCTCAGATTTTACTGAACACTTTTCTTTTTGCTTATTGCCTCGTCTCTTTAATCACGGATAAGCACGGTTTCTTTATTTTGTACTTGGCAGCCATGTTGTGCGCTGTGTTTCACATAATTAGTGGCGTAGTGGCAATTTTTGGTTGTCTCAACAAGGAAAAACATCGTTGTTGCTGTATTTCCACTCTTGCGTTGGGTATTGTTGGCTCTGTAGAGTTTGTAGTTGCTGTTCTGACTATTTGTGTCATTAATTGGGTCGATTTCGTGGATATTTGCTCTAGGTGTGCGTTTTATCCGGATATGGATTGCGACCTGTGCGGCAATTTGACTGGACGTTTCCTGGCTTTGTTTTTAGTTGCGCTTTTTGTCGGCATCATCGGCATTGTTTTAGCTAGCTCGGCTTGTTGCAGTACGTGTGGTTGTTGGTCCACTGGAACAAACCCGAATTCAAAATGTATATAATTGCGCAGCCACCGAACCAAATTGAACTACCGTATATAAATCAACCGGCTCACGCAGCGACAAGGTGATTGCGAACAGCAAATTCAAAATGGCGACCGCGTACGTATTCTGAATCCAAATACCGAATGTGTGAAATAATATAATGTTTACGTATGACTATTGTATCGTTAGTTTGAACAAATTTTTAAAAAGTTTAAAATAAACTATTTCTAAAAAAAAATTGGTAATCCGATCATTCAGTTTGTCTGTTTTCCTCGCTATTTATTTGAGGTGTTTTTATCCGTTTACGCGCAAGTATTGTTCACAATTGCTGTAAAATGTATTAATCGGGTTCCAGCACCCGATAAATCATGGATAAGAAGAGAAATACGACGTTAGAGCGTTTATTTTGCCACCAAATACCAATTGAAAGGTGATTTTAATATTATTTCAATATAAATTTGGTTAAAATGTGATTGGTTTTTCCAATCATATCTATCAAATTTAGTTATCTGACCGTTTGAAATTTAGATTACAACATTTGTTCATTCTTTCCACTGTTTACCGCAAGTAGGATAAGAACTCGGAATAACTCCCCCATTGCTATTAAATTGCGGATAATTACACCAAAGATGTACCAACAACAAATAAATCCATTCCCACATGTAAGTTGACGATTTAGTCGCCATGAAAACGTTTAATTAAATATTTAACGATTTATTTTAGGTGCAATCAACAGATAATCACAGATCGAAACTCGTAATCGAATGTGGTAAGTGTTTTTCAAATATTCTCCTTTTTGTTTATCTAATTCATATATTTCGCAGGTGTGGCTCAGATTTTACTGAATATTTTTATTTTTACTTATTGCCTCGCCTATACGATCATGGACAACCACCATTTCTCTATTTTGTACATCACAACGATGTTGTGCGCTGTGTTTCACACAATTAGTGGCGTAGTCGCAATTTTTGGTGGTTTCAACAAGGAAAAATATCGTTGTTGCTTTATTTCCACTCTTGTGTTGGGTATTGTTGGCTCTGTAGTATTTGTAGTTGCTGTTCTAACTATTTGTGTCATTAATTGGGTCGATGCCGTAAATGATTGCTCTCGGTGTGCGTTTTTTTCGAATATGAATTGTGACTTGTGTGGCAATGTGACTGGACATTTCCTGCCTCTGTTTTTAGTTACATTTTTCGTCGGCATCAACGACATTGTTTTGTCCAGCGTGGCTTGCTGTAATACGTGCGGTTGTTGTTGTTGCTACACTGGAACAAACCAAAATTCAGGAATTATAATTGCGCAGGCACCGTACGGGTACAATACCACACCGTATCCATATCAACCGTATTACCAGCCGAATCCCCCGGCTTACGTAGTAAATCAACAACAAAACTTGCAGCGACAACGAATTGATTGCGAACAGCAAATTCAAAATGGCGACCGCGTACGCACTCCACCGCCAAATACCGAATATGTGAAATAATTTAACCGTTACGTGTGATTACAGTATCGTTAATTTCCACAAATTTGTACCAAATTTTATTTTTGGCAAACAATCAAGCAAAATATAAAAAAAAAATTCAAAAAAGAATTAATAAATGACCAGTGTTATGACCAATGTTACCACCAGGTGTGCATGTTTTGCCAACTGCCTCAAATGAATGCAAACTAATTAACTAATTAACCTTAATAAGTACAATTATACCATAAAAATCAATTAAACGCACTCAATTTTGAAGGGAGAAAAAAAGCGAGGCAAATATCCATTAAAACTTAATGGTGTGGGTCAATGAATACATTTTGACCCTTTTTCCCCTTCTTTTCATCGCTGCATGAATGGAACGGGCAAACGGAATTAATAATATAAAAGAAAATAATGCAGGCCTGATGTAGGAAAAACAAGCCGGAAATAGTTAGAATGTAAATCCAAACATTACTCAATGCCAACTCATATACAAATTCATTAGATATTAAGTGAGCAACAGCAAACAATTTTAATCTATAGTTTTGCTATCTTTTTGCTAATAAATTTCCTTTGGATAACCACTTGAAAGAGCCTTTCCTTCTTCTGTATTATTCTCCCGATAACGAGGAATTCCAATGTAAAGTGCTGAATGATGAAAAGGCCAGTAAATTAATGTCAAAAGGTGCAATGTTGATTGAACAAGTTGTTGAATGTTGACGCAGCTGAAGGAGGAGACAGCAGAACTAGTTAAACTACAAACTGCACATTCAGCAATGTTTTTCACAGTCTAGGTAATACATGCCTATGGTTTTCTGCTAAATCAAACAGTTTTTGGAAGGGCAAATTGAGCATTTCATCTCCATTATTCATGAAACAGCTTAATCTTGTTGCGATATCATCAAATTCTGGATTATTTCCTCAGTCATTTGAATTTGTTTTTCTCTATGTAATCTTGATCTTGTATGGAAAGTTAATTAGGTATTTCAAGTACGGCATATGAATTGTTGTTTTTTAGTAATTTTATTGGTTTTATTAATTTCTAATTACCTAATCTTACTGAGTGCTGAAGGTTGAGTAATAAAAGTCTCGAATTTTCAAGCTATAAAAAGAAACCATGAATCATTTTAGGCATAAAACATCAAGATTACATAACATTAATTAATTAATACATCAAACAACACGAAATGCGAAACATTTTAACGTGACAGTGTATAATGACATGTTTTTTTTTTAAATAAATAAATAAATAAATGCAGAAATAAAGGAATTTTTATGATTTTGCATACCGTACTTCCGCGTCTATTTTTTCTTCAAACATGGCGGTCGTGTCACGTTTCAAATTTCCGTACAGATGTCGTTCACGGTCATTATTTCTGTCTCTGGACGGTGCATCCAAGGAATGTGAACTGGCTTAACTCATTAATCTGGTTTTAAGACCCATTTGGATAAGTTTAGCTAGTTTTAACTAACCTACATAAAAACCAGCAATCCCACAATTCCAAGAGTCACGTGGTTTTGTTATACGCTGTTGTTGGATGTTTTTTGTTGTTTTTTTATTATTTAAAAACGATCAAAAATGTGAAAATCCAGCAGAAAAACATCCCAACATTCTTTTCTTGTATTCATCTTGCGACATTGTTGGCACAGCTGAAGCAAAACAAAGATAATGCTCAACTCAGCACAGTGTTTCCTTTCCTCCATTCAAAGACACAAACAGCAAACTCAAACATTTTTTTTTCTAACAGGCAGAATTTTTATTACAAGTAACAACTAACACGTGACACAAGTCTAATAAATTAGTGTATATTTATATAAAAATTTATAGAGATCTCAAATAAATTTGTCAAAGGGAAATATAGGATAAAACAATGGAGATTTCAAGTTTACATTAGGCGGGAACCGAGGGCACTTGCAGCGGCAGTGAACAGCAGAGGAAACTGCGCCGACACCGAATTGGCACCAGAAACGTGACGTTTCAGAACTTTCCGACCTTTCAATTTCTGCACTGGTCTATAATTATCTGACAAAGTCATGTTATTTGGATTGTCATTTTTCTTGCTGCTCTTCAAAGCGCGAAAAGCATTCAACTAAAAGCAAAATATTTTAATTTTTTTATAAAAATTTAAATAATTATCATAAATTATCACCTGCTTTGAAGAAATAAATTGAGGAACTTCAAATACGGTCCAAGTGACCACTTCGTTGCACGGGGGGGTTGTTAAGGAACCTAAATATCGGAAGAAATATTCGGTTGAAACTGGAAACAAATCCTGAAGACTAAAACCCGGTTTCGAGATCTTTTTCGAATCTCCGTTGTACTCGACACTACTTAAGCCTTTTACGATCTCTTCAAGCGCTGGATTATCTTCCTCGGTCAACTAATAATACAAAAATAAACCATTTACGAGATAACATTATCATCGTTTATCAAAATACCTCGTAAAACACTCCGAGAACCGCCAAACCGTCAGTGTTTTTCAACGCTTTTTCCAACGTTCCGTATTTGGTATTAAAATGGACGATGTGCAACTAATACACACAAAATGATTAATTTCTCTTTTCTAGTTATTTTCGATTAAATTTATTTACTTCCAAGGGGTAAAACACTCCGTTGACGGAGTGTTCGGCGCCCTGTTCGTCGTCGCTGCCCCAATGGAAATGAAAACTGAGCAGCGAGTATTCGGCGTTGAGACCTCCGTCCGCCATGACCGGAAGTGTCGCCGGATAGCCCACGTCGATGTAAACTTAAAGCGCGAGATGGATGTAATTAGGAAACATTTATTTGGGTTTTTAATAATTGTTTTGTGTACTCGCATGTCCGTTATTTCTCATTTTAATCCAATTTGGTTTGGTGTCGTAACCTTGGAGACTGAGAGGAGCGAATGCTTCAGATACGACTGAATTGGTGTCGAAGTTGACTGGGGATTGTTGTTTGCCGCAGCATGTTTTGTATAGGTGACACCATTCGAAGACACCTTGAAAATAATCGCAAATATTGTGTGTTTATTAATTTGTGGGTCCTGGACGCGGTAAATCGTTTCGCGGAACGATTTTGCATTGCAATTATATTTTATTTTTGTTTTTTCGCGTTAAAAATGCGAAATATTTAAATAAAAATTTTTTTTTTCTATTGTTTTCGTTTGTATTTAGTGCGTGTTGATTCACTGGAAATCATCAGTGTAATTTCAGCCGTAGGCATTTGACTTAATCATGTTCACGGGGAAAAAGGAAAAGAGAAAAAAAAAGAGAAAAAATGTGCAAAATCATTTCAAAATAATTTCTACCTTTAACCAAACTCGTAATTATAAACAAATTCAGTCTACCGGTACAAGTTTTCAACTGTTTTAAGCAACTGTAATATTTGTTATTGTGGAATTTTTTTTTTTTTTAAAAAAAGGAAAAAAAATAAAATTGTACCGCCGTAATAGGCAAGTGCCACATTTTATGTGTTAATTACTTTTTCCTCCTTATAATGTTTGTCTTTATGTGTGGAAATACCGCAAAATTATTTCACATTTAAAATTCAACGCATGATTTTTTTTAAAGAGAAAAAAAAAAAATTTAAAAAACCCAAAACAAAAAAAAAAAATTTAAAAAACCCAAAAAACGGTATTTTGAAATTTCAACATCTTGATTTTGCTAAAAATCCACTTTCATCACTCACCACCGTCAGTCATGTAATTCCAAGGTGGTTGGCCATCATCCGCTCCAAATACAGCAACTAAAAACAAACATTAAAAATTTAAATAAAAAAAATTTAAAAAAAAAAACACCCAATAAAAAACATGTATAAATATAAACAAAAATAAGTTTCGCTTGACAGGCAAAGGAAAATGAATTTTTAAAGTATTAAGGACAAGATTGTGTTGATACTTGATAGACAACATTACTTTTATCGGTTTATACGAAGACAATACAATCATGACATAAACAACATAATAAAATTTAAAGTAGAGCGTGCAACAGTATTTATTAACAACTTCATTCTTTTCCTATATATACATATATACATAACTGAAGCTAACTAAAGCGCTTTTACAATTTTGGACGTTCTCCAACTGAAAATTTATCCGCACAATCCACAAATAAATGTAAAAAAAATTACCAAAATGTCATTTAAAATTAAAAATAGATGAAATAACATAAAAAAAAAATATTTTCCAACTTAAAAAAATTAATAAAATTGACAAATAAATAAAAATCTACCTGTAATTAAAGCGAAAATAGTAACCCGTAATACGCACACCACGCACCGGTAAATCATTTCTCCGCCGGCTCGGCTACCGGCGGTGTGCAACTGAGCTACCGAAACCTGACAATTTCAGCGGGAATGAACCGGTTTACGAGTCCACATCACCTGAGGCACGTCCAACGCCATCAGGTGCACTCCACGAGAAGGAGATTATCTGGCCTTGATTCGATGCAATCCTCACTTGTCAATGTGACAAAAAAAAATGATAATATTTTTTTTTTTTTTTTATTTTTTTTGAAAAATTTTATCATTTTGAAAATTGGATTTTGGATTTTTTTGAAATTTGAAACGAGAGTTGGTTAAAAAACAAAGTGTTACATTTTCTGTGTCACTCGGATGAGGATGATGAAGGACGAATTGATCCTTTTAAACAGTTTGCCAGCTTCCGCACTGTGATAAACTTAACGTTTTAATAAAAGACATTGGAACGGCTCAAAAGGTCTAATTAAAATGGATGGAAGTAGTGCAAAGATCTGGTCTGACCTCAACTACAAGTTATCGGGGCAAATGACATCTAATTCGAATTGTTTTAAACAAAAAAAAAAATAATTTTATAATTATAAAATTTTTTTATTTTTTTTTAACAATTCAACCTTTGCTCACTTGGAGATAAATGTTTGATTGTTTTTTACTTACTTATATTGACGATTAGGAGTTGAAAGTGTAGAAAAGTGTTTCTGGATGAAGACATGTCGAAGATTGTGGATGCGGGGGGCGGATGGGATCCTTTTTCAATGTTTTGAGAGGCCAATTAAGCGCCAGGTGGGCGGCGCAATACAGACCAAATAGACATAAGACGATTAAATTGGACAGCGGATGGATGACGGTTGACAAATAAATAAAAGAAATGGAATCGTTTGAAATGGGGAAAATGATGTGGTGCCGCGAGGGACGAGCGCAGGAAGAAGCTGATCAGTTCGTGATTGCCGAAATGGTGGCTTTGCATCGGTGGTTTTAAGTGATGCCAATTCATTTGAAAATTGCTAGATAGAATTTATGTGATACTGAAATCAGGACGGGAATAAGGATGTTGGAGTAATAGTAATCTGTGTGTCAAGAGCAGACGACGGTCTAAAAACATGCGAGTTGATATCGTAACGTTCATTAATTCGTTGATCTGTTGTAAAAAGTGAAAAAAGAGTAATTATAATTTAAATAATACATTATTAAACGACTAAAATACGTATAAAAACCTTAGAATTGATACGATTTGACGTGAAAGTAAATTTATTTTTATTTAAATTTGTCGTTAGATGGCGTTGCGTTGGAATTCAATGGCGACCATCATGTTAAGTGCGTGCAACAAATTGGCTTTTAATCGGTTTTCTTCTGCAATTGTAAACAAGAAATTGATAGATCACGGGCGATGTTTGTGTCGGTATAAAAGTAAAATTGTTTTGGACAATCATCGGGCTGTTCGGGAATCGGAGGAAAACAACGAAGATGATTTTTTTGGAATTATTCGAGGTGATGGCGTTAAAGATGCGGTTGATGTTCAAGAGAAAAAAGTTGATCCGTTCAAGAAATACGATCTGTTGATGCGAGGACCAGAACCGAATGAGAAAATATTCATTACTAGTTTCGGTAGCATTCGATTTGATGCCGATAATGAGCCGGGAGCAAAAAATTACTACGAATTGACATCAACGTCGAAATTCGAGATGGAGAACGAAGACGACTTAAGTGCGGCCAAACGGACCGAAAAACGAATTAAAAAAGAAAAGGAAGTTGTTGGTAGAAGGAGGCGGACAGATGAGGAGTTGGGCGAAGATAATTACCAGATTGCTTCGTCGAATACCAAAAATTATGTGGATGAGTTGTATTTTGGGAAAGCTGTGATGGACGTTGACCAGGATGAAAACATGCAAATTCGTGAGAACAAACAGAGAGATTCCACACCGAGTAACATCATCGCGAGTGTTGATGAAGGGAATTATATTGATCGTTTGTATTTTGGGAATGTGGAAAATGATGTGGAAAAAAATGTGGGGAAAAATGATGCAAGAAATGATGCAGTTTTGGACTTTGGGGAACCAAAAAATGATAGAATTGTGGAGTTTGGGAGGCGAAAAAATGAAGAATTAGTTAATAGAGAAATTGCAAATGAAACTAATGTTGTTGGGATGGAAATTGGAGGTTTAAGTGAAGAAAAATGTAATTTTCAGTTGGAGGAAACGTCCGAAAAGGTTGAAAAGAGGAAAAAGAAATTAGTGCGAAATTCGGTTGAATTAGTAAATAAATATGAGATTATTGAAAGGGAAACAGCTAAAGAATATATAGAGAAATTAGACCGGCAGAAAACTGAAGACAAAATGGAGGAGAGCAGGAAAACTGAAAACAAAATGGAGGGTAGAAAAATTGAAAACAAAATGGAGTCGGACAGAAAAAGTGAAAATAAAATGGATACGGGTAAAAAATATTCAAAAATATTTAAAAAATTGTAAATATTATTTTATTTTTTTATTTTTTTAAACAGGAAATGTCGTATCTCAGGTTGTAAATATCTACAAGGAACCCAAATACGTTGTGTTGGAAATGTTAACGAATAGCATCATTTACAACGACAGTACGGAAGATTTTAAATTTACTAGAATGTTCCGTTAATTTTTTTTTTTTTTACCGTTTAGATGAGATTGTGGCGATTAATAAACCGTACGGATTGCCGTGTCAAGATGGTGAATGCATATATTATTATTTTTTAAATCAATTTTTAACGTTATTTGGATTTATTTTTATTTTTTAGGTCCGAAATGTCATCACACGTTGCTGCAATTTTTACCCGAGTTAGCAGATTTTCTCAACGAAGATTTAAAAACGTTATACCCGGTTCACCGTTTAGATGTAAACACAACTGGAGTTCTTCTCTTAGCCAAGTGAAAATAACAAAAATTGGAGAAAAAAAATATGATTTTTTTATTTAATTTTATTTTAATTTTTGTACTTTTAGGACAGAAAAAATGGCCGATTGCCTGAAATCATTATTCAAACAGCACAAGATGCACAAAACATATTACGCCATCACCAAAAGAACCCCCGATCCACCACAAGGGATCATCAACATCCCAATAGCCGAAGGAAACATTTCTGGCCGTAGAAGAGTTAGTTAAAAAATAGAATAAATAGAATTTCCATATTAAACAATAAAATATAAACAGATGATCCTGAAACCTGATTACAACGAAGTGACGAAAACAATTCTCCGAAAGAGCTCCGTACACTGTCACGAAGCTAAAACGGAATACAAAGTCATCAGCACGTGCGATAATGCCAGTTTAGTTGAATTAAACGCAAGAACAGGTTAGAAATAGTCGATTAAATCAAATACCGACGTTAAATTTGTCGATTTTTGTCGAATTTTGTCGAATTTTGTTAATTTTTGTCGATTTTTTTTAATTTTTGTCGATTTTTTTTAATTTTTGTCGATTTTTTTTAAATTTTGTCGATTTTTGTTAATTTTTGTTAATTTTTATCGATTTTTGTTAATTTTTGTTAATTTTTTTTAATTCAGGGGTGACTCATCAAGTGCGTGTCCATTTAGGCTTCGGTTTAGGTTGTCCCGTCCTCGGGGACCACAAATACACATCAATTACCAAACTCGTGCCTCAGAAACTACCCGACGACATGCTTACGAAATTAAACATCCGTCAAAGCAAAGTGCGCGACTTACCTTTGCATTTGCACGCTCGTTCCATCAGCATTCCAGAGATTGTCGAAGGGAAAAACATCTTCATTCGAGCCGACATGCCTAAACATTTTACGTGGGCATTGAAGAAGCTCAAGCTAGGAAGCCAAAGAAACAGAATAAATTAAAAATTAAAATAATATTTATTAATGTGTTCATGTTTCGCTCTTCTCATGTTTACAATCAAATTTGAATAATAAAAAACACTAAACTGAGTAAATCTTTCTTTTAGTAACGTTATTAATTAAATAGAATAGAATAATCGGTACATTTACCCTGCTTAATTTAATTAAATTGGTCCAGTTTAAATAAAATCATTCACAACTTCTCAATCATGATCTGAATGTAAAACAAATCTTATTTACAATACGATTAGACGAACAAATAGTTTTAATTCTCAATAATTATTCATTTAATATCCCGTCACAACCTTTAAAAATACCCGCAATCCCCATTCATGGAAGCTAATAATAAAACAAAATGGCCGCCCAATGTTTGTCTGCGTTTATTATTATATTATTATTATTATTATTATTATGCTGCAAACCGGATGACGACGACTAAGAATCACAGATAAATCCATCTCGAATTTCATTTTGTTTATCAATTTGAGCAAGCTGTAAAAGCGACCGCAGTTTGCAGCATAAAAATGAATAAATAAAACATTGGGACGAAACTAAACTGGAAAAAGAAGCTACGTCTTTCTATATGTACAGTAGAGTCGTCAAAACTAAACTGGAATTTGTACAAACGTTAATGCTAGAGAGGATTTGCCTCTAATAGCGAATCACTAAAGGAATCATCGAACACTAGTGAAGGTGAAGTCTCGACTCGATAGTCATGGCCGCCTTCACTAATTGTCCTGAGCATTGGTGGATGTTGGGTGTCTGGGGACAGTCCTTCTGGGGGTGTCGATTCCGAGGAAGACGACGATTGTGTTGTGTAATTGTAGATTTCGTTGGTCAATTCTTCGGGTATTTCGGTACCGACTTTTAAATGAGTCGACAAACGTCGTAACCAAACTGCTAAAATCTCGAATGGCGGTCTGGAATTGAAATAAAATTAATATTTTTCACTTTTTGTTAATTTTTTTTCTCACCTTTTTTCGGGATCCAAATCACAACACAAAAAGGCAATTCGATAAAAAGGCTCCGGACATTGCGCGCAGAATTTTTCTTTGTATACTATCATGTTGAGACCGAATTCCGATGTCCTGGGTAAGTAATCTGGATCGGCCTGAACACGGCCTATGATCTGAAAAAACCAAAACAAAAAAAAAATCAACAAAATTCGATTTTTTTGTTTTTTTTGTTTTGATTTTATCAAACCTCGCAAACGACAATTCCGAATGAAAATATATCCACTTTTTCATCATATTTTTTCCCTTTCATCATTTCCGGTGCCATCCAATATGGATTTCCAACAACCGTGTATCGTTTCTTCCTCTCGTATTTGCGCGAACATCTTTTCCCGCACCGGTTCCGTTTCTCCACGTGATTATTATCGGACATGATCCGAGCCAAGCCGAAATCAGCCACAACGACGCTCCTATCCTATTAAAATATTGCAAAAATAATCAAAAAACAGTCATAAAAAATATATACATAAATACACTGTAAAACTCCAAATAAACGCAGCATCGGTTAATACATTTTTAGACCCAACTCCTCACCCCAAAGCGCCTAATTGGACCCAGGCAGTAATTTGAACCAGGCCGTTATTAAAAAAAGTCATTGATATTTTGCACAAATTAGTAATTTTTTTGAACAAATTAGTGATTTTTTTGAACAAATTAGTGATTTTTTTGAACAAATTAGTGATTATTTTAAAAAGAATTAGTGAGTTTTTTAAAAAACATCACTAATTTCATAAAGAAAATTACTAATTTCATTAAGAAAATTACTAATTTCATTAAGAAAATTACTAATTTCATTAAGAAAATTACTAA